>JBBPSL010000076.1:23820-37290 GCA_038093555.1 Butyriboletus appendiculatus
GTCAGTCTAGATTAACGTTTTTTCTTTGGGCTGGGATGGTTGATGTAATACGCGTCGGTAGGAAATGGAGTGACGGAAAATCGTCGATCGCGTTGAGCCACTGTGGGCGTCCACTTTCAGAAATAGGAATCCCCATCCAGCGTCGGCGAAAATGAATACATTGGCAGGGTCGACCCATCCCCTCGGTAGTTTATTCCTTCGAAAGCCTGCATAAATCGATTCTCCGCCCCGCGAACCTCGAGATGGAGAAATGAGACGGTGGGAGAGCGACGAGGCTTCTCTTCGAATGGATAGTGCGTCAGAACGACTCGGAGGAAATAAAATGACGTTCGACGGTCGTGCGGGATGGTAATTAGGCTTTCTGCGAGTGGCGTACGTTGGAAGCCGACCACAATTCGAGCGCACGTATGCCTGTGAAGAAAGGAGTTGGGGTAGGGGTGAAACAAGAGGACAGGGCCCGGGGAAGCAGTGGAACAGCGGGGGCAAGCATACTTGGGAGGCTGCTGGTCGCCTCACCCCCCACACTCGGAAGCGCTTCGTCAATGCGCGGTCAATCACCAAACCAAATCTTGAAATCGACTGCGGTCATTTGCGTGGTCTATTTTGCGCAACCTGCGCCATGTGGAGTGGCGGCCCCCATTATAATCTGATAAGAGAGAGAAGTGAGACACAGCCCCGAACACGGCAAGCGCAAAGGCGGGATGGGAAAAAAAATAAAAGGGGGGGAAAGAAAATAAAGGGAGAAGTGGGTCGGCGGAAGAATTGTTTCTCCATCGTTGAGGGGCGCTTTAGAAGACTCTACCGTGGGTCCTTTTCCCTGATCCCGGTAGGATCCGAGCCGCCTGAGGGGGAGGGCGGACAGAATCGGGATGAGTGGGTGGGATTCGTCGAGGATCGCCAGAGGCTGCACTATGTGAACCGTTGACAGTTTTAGGGAAAACACTGCAGCACCAAGCCAACATTGTGACAACCCGTCGAACGACGCACGCTACCAAAACATTTGCCAACCGATGTTCAGCATGCGACGCACCACGGGAAAAGAAGAAATGTCTAAAAGATATAAAAAAAGTCACATGTCAAAGAATTCCGCACACAAAAGAAAAAAAAAAGGCTTGCGGCGTAAACCTTGCAATTGACAGGTTCTTCGTCCCTGCCTGTTCTGGCGTGCTCCGATGAATTTTTGCCCGATTTTATTCCCAACGCCCGATTTCCTTCCGTTAGGAATATAATTATCGGACTACCAGCGGGATGCCCCCTAAATATTAATCCACGAACGTTTGAACTGCCTATCACCGCTAGGGACGAAAAATCTATTCCCATTCCTATTCCAGTTACTCACCATTTACCTATTTCCAGAGATTGCAGCCGTTTGTTGGAGTACGTCCAGCGTGAGGCATTGCGAGCATAACGCCAGAGGGTGAATATAATTAACCCAAGGAAGTGACTTACGGGAAAGGAGAGAATAATGGAGCCATGCGTGCGCAATGGTCGGGGCTGCAACAGACTGACAAGTGTGTGTGTCCATCAACACATCTTAGATACCGGCCTTGTCCAGTGAAGTCGTTTATATGTTGTACCAGTGCATGCGCCATGCACCATGCGCCTTGGCACTCCAATGCGCGATAAGGCCACAAGGGAGGAAGAGATAAGGTCATATGGTCCCGGGTCCCTGCCGTCTTTGGGGCGATCTGAGCACCACCAACGCGACAGCTCGATTTTTTTTTGGGGGGAGGGTTCCGTTGGAACGACATCGTGGTGTCCAAGAGTGGGCCCAAGGCCGGAAGGCTATCTACGTCCCGTGTCGTCGTCTCTATCTCAACGGATTCCACGACCTCTCCCCCGACCTTAAACCGCGTGCTCGATATCGGATATCGGGGGTGATAATTCCTCGGGTGAGGCTCCCCGCATGTGTACACGCCCCGAGGCTAAATCACGGCATGCCAGATTGGTTGCTTGGTTGCGACCCGTCTCGAACACACACACGGACGGGTGCCCGGACGCCAAAAGTTTCCCTCGGGTCCCCGGACGAACAAAGAAGAGGGAGGCAGAGAGGAAGCAGTGGAGAATGACCATCTCGACGTCGCCCAAGGCAGCCAGGAACGCGCTGTTGACGTAGACTCACCCGACGGCAAGACTAAGACGTGCTTCAAGTTTGAGCCCCCCACCGCGGCCCCCCCCCCCTCCCCTTCGCTTATTGAGACTCCGAGTAGAAGCAACCGCCTCGAGCTGCGGAATCTCACACGACGGGGGCAGCCTGACTATTGTGACTCGCGCTGGGGCTCATTTGCTGGAAAATAATATTATTAAGTGATAATCGGCAGGCCGCGCGGGTCAGAGTGAATGCGATTTTATCTACTATCTCGGGTTTCCCCCGAGCCTGTTGGTCTTGGCCATACCTGCACAGGACGTCGGACCGGTCATTGTTCACCGTCGTGAGCGGCATTTTTCGGTCGTCCCGTAGGCTGTCGGTATCAAAAGAGAAATCAAACCAGACACTGGATTTTGGGGCGGACGACAATTGGAAAAATAAAATATGTGACGGGAAAATAAAATAAAGGGGGGGACGAACCTAGTGAGGGAAACACGGGTCCATTATATTGGGTCGATATTTCTACAAGGAAGATCAGAACAATGTGCAACAGCAGCCGGCTGCATCGCAAACGTCCGTGTCGTGATTGCACGGAAAGGATCCGTTGGCCACTTTTTCTTCTTTTCGTTTCGAGTCTTCTATGGAATCGGATGTATGACCGGGGTCCGGAGTTCTCAAGGGAGCTGGCGGTCCCGGTTGCCGTCATCTGGAAATGAAGCGGTTCCGGTCGGTGCCACCATCGTCACCGTTATCACGGTACAACCGTTATTCTACGGCATGTGCCAGTACAAAACACAAGAAAGTCGAATGGAAATGTCCTAGCTGAATGAAATGTAGATCTCTGTATGCCATGTCCAAATCAAACAACGACCGTCTACGAAAGAGGTATTTGAATGAACGTGCCAATCAAAAGTGCATGCGATAGACAAAAGAATGTTACATATGTTTAGCATGTCTGTTGATCCATTCCTTCCCACAAGGCAGGTGGTGAAGAGGGGTATCCTAACAAAATATTCTTCGCCACCATAAGACAAACCGCGTCCACCATCCGCCTCTGTACCCGTCACTCCGTTGCTTGGCGCTCACCCACATCGAACCCGTGCCAAAGCGAATTTCCTTGTCTTCCCCTCGTTCTTCCTCGCCCTCCTCAATATCAGCTGCCCGGGGATGCGATGAGACGGGAAAACGAGGTAGCGACCCTCGAGTGATGAACGAAGGGAAAATAGTCAGCAACGACAGATACTCTGGGTTCGGTAAATCTGGCGTTGTCCAGATCCGTAAATACATGTCATCTGCCTCCTCAGTTGGGATCTCCGAGCGGAGAGGAGCCAATTGCTGTTCCTCTCCCGCATCGTTATCGCGCGTGGTGATAGGGACGCTATCTTCTTCCACGTTTTCTGCTGTGGAAGGTAGAGGAGATACCGTGACATCGGAGGAATGCGAAGACGCAGATGGGAGAGAGTGTGAGAGGGCGGGCATATCTAAGAATGGGTCACTCGGTGCTCGCGCACGTTTACTGTGAGTAATCATGGAAATGGGCGATGGCCTTGGGGGACGAGAGGCACCGGAAGTAGACAATGGATTTAATTTGTTGTTCAGAAGTGAGGACGATGGCGGGTGGGAAACATAGCTGCCACCCCTTGCACCCGATGAAGGGACCTCATCAAAGGCAAGAACCTGAAGAACGGTAGGTATCAAAGTATATACTCATGCAAAAGAGGGACTCACCCCTTTAAGAACGTCGATGGCTTCGAACATGAAATCTTTTCCACTGCGTGAGAGAGAACGAAAAATTTAGGTCAGAGATGCAGGGCCGGATAGAAGGCAGGCGAGGTGACATACGCTGCCTCCTTGAACACAGCATCGTCAAGCTCCCATTGAATTCTGTTGCCCCCTGCACCCCCAAGGTTTTCTGGGAGCACTTGTAACCGCATGACTGCCCACAGCGCTTCAAAGAAAGGTTTCGTTCCTGGCATACCCATGGTACACCAAGTCCTTACGAATCTATCCAGGCGATCAAAACGTTCCTTTCTCGCCATTGGACCGCCTGGGTGTGCTCGGGAATGAGGCATCAACGAACCACCCGGCTGCGTAGCGCAGATATGTGCCTGAAACTCCGCATGTCGTCGTGCGTTGACACTCGCGTGGAAAGCAGAGCGAACAGACGCTTGAAGGCGCGAGTAAAGCGCACGCTGAGACGGTGCTACGTTGTTCAGAATTTGTGTCATGACACGACCAGCAGCTTCGTCCTGGTCAAAGTACCTATCGAACGTCATGAACAGATGTCACCGGAAACAAAAAGATGTGAGATAGGTAGAGTACCATGAGCGACAATAGTCGGTGAATTTCTCGAGGTCGCTTTGGGAGACGCCCAGTGGTGTCGAGGAGCGATTACGGGCGGGGGGTGTCGGACCTGGGCGACCACCCCTGCGGCCTCTGGCTCTGCCGCCAGGGAAAGAGGGTGACGATGGCGATATTGGACACTGTTTGGGGAGAGGTGGACTGTTTGGGGGTGAGATGATGGAAGGCGAGGAAGGAAGGTCATAAAGGAGCGTCTGGTTACTTTGACCGTTGACCGAGGTCCTGGGGGGAGGTGGGCGGAGTGGGGGTGGGGGTGGGCGAGGACGGGGGGTCTCCAGACGATACGCAGCTGCTGACATGGTGTTCCGAAACCAGTTCGAACTTGACGAGCAGTCTGAGGGGGTTCACAGCAAGGACTGGGCGGCTGGCCAGTGAGATAGAATTGAATGTACAACGCAAGAAATGTCGACAATCGAGTCGGTCCACCGCTACTGTACTCACGACTGCACAGCTGAGCGGTGAGCGGGTGAGTTTGTGCAGTTGGTTCTCGCTGAGCCGTGCCAGGCCCTCAGGAAGCTGAAGCGACTGCGCTGACGACCACGGTGCAGATTGTCACGCCCATTTTCAGTTGCCGCCCGCCACGAACCGACCACAACCCGAACTCCACAACAACTGACACTCGCCCATATTGCTCATACTGGATCGAATTCCTAGGCAACGTGGCTGTCGGTCGTGTTGACCCAGACATCTCAAGTTTCAAGTTGACACTGCCGACGCAAACAGGACGAGTCACTCATTTGCCAATCGCATCTCTGACACGGCAATATTGCAGAGATTCATCTTACAATGGCGCCCATCAATAAAACTTTTCATCACCTTTGTGGCCCTCTGGCTCTTTGATGGCCTTGTCGTCCTCCTCTCCAGGTGGGTCTTCTTCCCTCGCTTAGGGTGCAGTTACGGTTATCCTCTCACGCCGCGTCTGCTGACCAAACCCAGTCATCCCTTTGATCAAACTTTCCGTCGTAAGCATCGCATCACTCTACGTTGTCGACACACCATTTCTGCATGTTTGCAGCCAGCCCGTCCTGCGGGTTCTCGAATCCTCCGCACTAATCGTTATTAGATCTTACCGTGATCATCGCTCGAGCACAGCACGGTGACACTACTATGTCGCCTGATTCAACAATCGGACTGATTTGGATATCGTGAGCTGCTCCACTAGCCTCACCCGTCTGGCGCGCTTCGATCTCCCGGTGAGTATGCCTATCGAGTATGATCACCTCACTACCGTCGGCCCCCGTCTGATCAACTCATACCCGGCATGACATGGGCCCTATCCAAACGCGGATCCTTCTAGGCTTGACTCGGTGCGCTCTTGCGCCAACATGCCGTTGATCACTCCAGCTGACTTCCAACTCTACGTAGGTACCACGCCCATGTCAATCGACCTGCGCTACCCGATCCTGTCATGAAATCACCTCATCTTTGTCGTCATTTTTTCAACTCTTGAGGGATTGCGATTCGTTGCTTCTTTGCGCGGGCTCCGAGGTGGCCCTCAATCGTGTGTTCCTGACAGGTCCCTTGTCGTCGTGATGCAATTTCCCGTCAAAGGAGGAAGCGGTGTTCATCAGGGTACGCTCGCGTCCGCCCGATAGTCGATTTTTTCGCCGGAAATGTAAAGGATACCGTAGCCACAATCCCGGCGTCTTGACCGTCATCATCCTTGAGCACCAAAGGCTGCGTGACGAGCAGACCCGCCGCCATGCTCATTGATCCTATCATCGGTAGTTACCCTCGAAAGAGCACGAGCCCACTGCCGCCTTTGATGGGATGCGCAGTTGCTAATAATATTGCTATTGCACCCCGTCGAGTGTTCGAACAGCCCACAGCATTTTGTCATGGTATCTGCGTGATCCCTCCCTTGTCCTTGGGGCTAAGGACCCCCTGGCGGGACACGAGTACGTACGAGGTGTAAGGCATAACTGCCCCCACGGAAGCAAATGTCAAGCGTTTGAGGGTCAACTACATCACAGGCAACTCCCCGATATTAAATCGCACACTCGATCGACGCACAGGCAAAGAATCCAATTGTAAACCAGTTCTCTCTCACCGGTTGGCATCTGAGATAAACTCGTGTTAACAGCGCATAACGATCCTGCGACCTCACCCCAGGGGCATGTGTCAACCTCATCTGGAGAAGGCGGGAAAAAAGGAAAAGGAAAAAGGAAAGAAAAAAAAAAGAAAAGAATAAAGTGCGGTGTGAATCCATACGCATCGCGGCATCATTTCGCAATTAAACTTGAAATCTCCCCAAGGGAAAAAGAGAATAAGCTAACACCTTCCAAACGGGATCGACTTCTTGCTGGATGCTATTGGGTCGCTTAGCAGCCAGATACCATCATCGGGAAACAGATAATGAGTTTTTAGTCTGGTTACTCTTTGCAACCGAGCAAATGAAAAAAAAAGAATGAGTGGGGGCCGGCAGGGGCCTTAGTGATCAGATCAGTCACTAGTCAAAGTCCGCGCGATCACGACAAGCGGGACGGAACCCGGTGGCGGAGAGAGGAACCATATGGCATAAGTACAGATGCCGTTAGGAGTTTATGATCGGGTGCAACCGAGCGTCCGCCCAGGATATCTATGTAAGATTATCCCATAAAAGATGTGAGTAGGGGGGTGTTGGCACCAGCACGGCACGAGAAGCTGTACCACATTCCAAGGGTCACGTATATGAAGAAGCTGTTGATAGCGTTGTGAACCGCGAGGAGGGCAGGGGGGAGGTTATACATTGCTCTCGGGTGAACGATGGGTGGGCTGGCAGTGCGAGATCCGCTAAAACTATTGCCCATTTGTACGAACTGGGAGGAAGAGGTGGCAAGGCGTCTATCAAACGGTAGCCCAGAAGGAACAGGGCCTTCCCGTGATCGAACCGGACAACGTACCTCATTGACGGAAATGCCCGAATATGTCGAAAATAGCAAAGATCCAAAGGGGGAGATGCATGCTGAAAAATGCAATTAATTCCGCCGTGTGTGCGACCGTGCAAAGTCAATGCCACAAGGTAGGCTGATGGAGGCCAATCGGAAGAAGAGAACCAGAATACGGTGCGGTTCGCCTAGAAATATACCGAGCACCGATAGGTCAAGAAAAAAAAAAACAGGCCATGACGGGAAAGGCAGGAGAGAGATCGCAATTGCGGACTCGCGGTAGATCTTTGCGAGCTTGCCGAGACACGAGTAAGGGTGGATTTGATAGCAAGAAACGGGGGCTTTTTTTATTTTTTCATGAAATCAGCGCCTGCCGCGGTGTTCGCGATCTGTGTCTTACGGTTGCCCAGACGCAATTAGAGTTCTGTGCAAATCCCCAGATATATAAAAGAGGGGGAGCTGGGGAACGATATGGTGTCTTCCCATTGATTCCCCTCCGTTCGTCGCAAACGTCCGCCTGCCATCCACGGAGCAGCAAGCATCATCACGGCACGCAGCTGCTACAGACAGGAACGAGGCCCTATTTGGTGAAATTTCATAGAGGTCCTCGTGGTACCGGTCGTGTTCGCTGTGTTGGAAGACTGGTCAGTGGCTCGTGGCTGAAACGACCGCATGCTGATCGTAATGATGGGGTTAGGAACGGGGCAATACTAATTCTGCGAGAGACAACTGAGCTGGTACGGATCCGTTCATTTCCCTTCGGTCGACCTGATCGCTCAATATGGTCGCTCCGTGATGTGACAGCGGCAACTTCCGACGCCCGATCACCCATTTGCTCGACATCGCCCATCCACCCAAACAACTTCAAGTTTCGTCTTTGTCCGCTACCACCACCATCTCCTCCTCCCCCTCCTCCCATTCTCTACCTTCCAATGGACTTCGGGGCTGCAACCGCACACCAGCCCTCCCATCCTCTCTACACCGCGGATCTCGATCAGTCCTTCTCTTCTCTGCACTCCGTCGACGCCGCTTCCCCTTCGCACCATCATCTCTCCCAGTCGATCACCCCTCAAAACTTCGATCACGCAGAACCCATGGACGTTCCCGACCACCCCCCCTACGATATATTCAACAACAACCCAACCCCGTTCTCCTCCACTCGCTATCGCGCCAACTCTTCCTCGTCCTCCTCCCTAGGGCCATCCTACACCATCGCACAGGACCCTGCTTACTCCCGCACCTCATTCTCAGACTCCATGCCCGCCTTTGCACACTCCAACGGCAGCTCGTACGACATGATGAGCAGCGTTCCTTCATCCTACAGCGGCAGCTCCGGAAAGGTCTCCCCGCTCACCCCAAGCGATCCCATGTCCGGCATACAGCATTCTCCTGTGTTTCCCCTCAACGGTCATCAAAAGGCCTTTTCCGACAGCCATTACCCTGACCTTCTCCCTGAGCGTCGGATCTCCAACGCTGGCTATCACTCTGATTTTGCAGATGATTATGGTATGAGCAATGGCCCCGGTTACCCGCCCTCCGCCCTCCAGCCGTTCCCAGATCGCATGGGTCGCTTCCAGCCCGACTCCCATTTCTCGCACAGCTCTCTCCCTCCCAGTTCACTCCCGTCCCACTTGGGCCATAGTCCCGACATGTTTCGAACAAGCGTCGCCCCACAGGCCACCCATTGTTTCCGTCCCGACTCAGGCATGCCAGCGTACGAAGATGTCCCCCAGTACTTGGGCCCAAACTCCCATGCAGACTTGTCCTTGATGCCCAGCATTGGTGGCTTCCCTGGTTTGCGCCATGGCCCAGGAATGGGTTCGTCGAATGACTTGCAAACCTTTATCCGGTGAGTCCCGTCACGCCTTATAAATTTGAAATTTCCCATACTAAGGTTTATCCTCGATAGCCCTTACTTGGACCAGTACGTGCGCACCCCAAACCGCCTCGCCTTTGGCGAAAGGACCGTCATTGTCATGTCCTCCAAGGTCGCCCAAAAATCGTACGGTACCGAAAAGCGCTTCCTTTGTCCCCCACCTACAGCGATAATGATCGGCAACTCGTGGTGGACAGACGTCGTTCGTCGAGGGGAGGAGCCAAAGCTTTGTCCCCCACGTGTCACCGTTTGCATTTCCGGCGAACCTGTACCTCAGGAGGGCACGATCGAATGGACTTCTGCGTCTGGCAAGATTTTTGACGTAAACGATGCCCCCACGGGTACAACTTACATCGGTCGCTGCGTGGGCAAGCAACTTTTTATTTCAGACGTCGATGAGAAGAAGAAGAAAGTCGAGGCCCTCGTCAAGATTACAGCCCCTTCATCCGATGATGAGCCTGAGCGTGTCATCGGAACTTTCCCTTCCCGTCCCATCAAGGTTATCAGCAAGCCAAGCAAAAAGAGGCAAAGTGCAAAGAACCTTGAACGTAAGTTAAACCGAGACAATTCACTTGTCCCGTTTGGTTGATATGAATTGGTTATTCGCAGTGTGCATCAATCACGGGTCAACCATTTCACTGTTCCACCGCTTGCGCTCCCAGACGGTGTCCACGAAATACCTTTGTGTTTCCGGCTCCGGATCGTCTTTCAAGGGCTCCGATGGCGCACCGCTTATGGGCATTGACAATCGTACGAGGTCGAGTACGCCGTCCTTCATCGCCCGCACCGCAAGCTGGGATCCATTTGTTATGTACATCGTTGACGTGAACAAACCTTCTGGTGGTATCGACGCCCCACCGCCACCGCCACCTCAACCTGACTACCCGTCACCTCCCCCAAATGCAATTTCGTTTACAAATAATGGTTCGCAGATCCCGATCTACTACAACCAGACAGTAGTGTTACAGTGCCTCGTCTCTGGCGTCGTCTCACCCGTCCTCATCATCCGTAAAGTGGACCACCAAACAACTGTCGTTGGTGGGGGCCTTCAGGAGGGCGCGAAAGGCGTGGCAGACCACTACTGTGCCCCTGGTGAAGTTTGCGGCGACCCTGTGTCCCAGCTCCACAAGATTGCCTTCGAGGTGTTCGACTCCACAAAAGGAATGCCGGAGCCCGGCACACCCGGCCAGACAGGCGCTTTCTTGTCCTGTATGGGTGAGAAAGTGAACACCTATCGACCAATTGAAGGTCGGCAGTGGAACATTCCCCAGAGCCTTGGGTCGACATCACCGATTCTTCCGGGTTCTCCCGTTGTCTCGACGCCGGCGTCGATGTCGAACGGTGCCGACTACTTTGGCCAAGCCAATGGGACGGCCAACAGCGAACCCGCCTCACCATCGTCGTCCAATGATTTCTCCAACGACGGCGGCCGTGTCAAGAAGGGTAAGCGCTCTACGTCGAGCGCCGGTGGTATTGCCAAGAATCCCGGTCCGAAGGGTCGGAGACGTCCTACATCAGCGGGCTCGGCGTCTTCGGGTCGCCGGGGTTCCTCGAGCGACTCCGGTGCATCATCTGGGGCGCTATGGCAAGTTGATATTGGTGAAACAAGTGTCTGGACGATTGTTGGCACAGGTAATATTCTGTTGGTTTGATTCAATCTTTCTCTTCCATTCTGACAAGGATATTTTCAGACCAAGTGCGGTACAACTTTTACGTGCCGCCTGTCTTGTTTGACAATCAGAACGCACCGCAAATCGGATCATTCCCCATACCATCCAAGCCGGTCACACCATTCCCTGCTGTTGTAAAATACCTCCCTCCCGACCGTGCTGCGGAAGCACCCAAGACGAACTGTCAGCAGTCCCGTGGTGTCTTGGCGAAGCCAAACCCTCATGTCAGCAAGATGCTCACGATATATGGTGAAAATTTCAACAAGGCGGAACCCATTCATATCTTCTTCGGGTCTGAGCCCTCGCCGTATGTAGAGGTGAGGTGCACAGAGGTCCTTGGGTGTCTGCCACCGGAAAACCAGGTTACGAAACGTCGACCCATGATCATGATCCGCCCAGACGGCGTCGTATTCCCCTCTAACACAATGTTCCCCTAGCTTGCTTCTCATCGTTTTGTCGGCACATCTCCGTTTCTTTGCTAACGCTATCGGCAGCACGGCCTGCTCGTCTGTGCATGTTCTCATGGTGTCGTAATTTTTCCCGTTTCGTTCGTCACGGTTGTTGCTGTTCAACTCAGGATATCTGGTAGTTACTTGTACACCAATGGACTTCCCCTAACGCTCGTTGGAAGACATTATGTAGCCTCTCCATCTCTGTACTATTGTGCGCTATCTGATACAAAATACAAATGCATTATAGAGATTTTACTTTATCGCGAATTAGAGTTAGCTTTGCGTTCAAAATGGTTGGCACGTGCTCCAGTGCCATCAGCCCTGTCTCAACGTTGACACTGACAGCCAGACGTGCGGCGGCTCCGTGATTTTATCAATCTGACATTTATCTTTTTCCTTCACCGTCCAGCTTAGACTCCCGCCAAAGCATTCCAAAAGAAAAAACACCTCCGTCACGGGTTCTACTCTTGCTTCCATTCAGAAACTCTGAACAACTTACGGCTGCCGTTGCTCTTTACGCCCTGTGTCCCGTGTCCGACCTTTCTCCACTGCGCCTTGTCGTAATCGACGAGTGACTCAACAGTCTCTCCTAGAGGCGAGGGGCGCGAGCAGGTACGGACGCGGCATCAAGATCCACTAAATCTGAATCACCCGAATCGCAAGTCACATTGTCCTCCGCCGTTTAATGCCATGATGAACCCATGGACGTCGTTACCTTCCCCGTCCGTGGATGCATTGTCTTCTCAATCGCCGTCCTCGCCGTCCTCTGTCTTTTTGGTTGGGTGGCACATCGCCTCGACGTTCCCTCGTCGTCTTTGGGATGCGTACGTGACATACTTGTGGTACTATCAGCCCAATTCATGGGTCGGCCGCCTCGCATCAACGTTTCGGATCTTGGCGGTCATACTCGTCCTCCCTGTCGTCCTCTTGACGCTTCTCGTACGTCCCCTCCCCTCCCTCCCATCATTCCCCCCCCCTTCATTTCGTAATTGAGTAAATATTTATTTTTGGGTGTGGCTCATTTATTTTTTGAACCTCGAAATGGACAGAGCTCGCCTCTTTGCCCTTTTTTTCTTTTTTCCTTTTTTTATAAAAACAACGTTTTATATGTTTCCTGTTTGGTTTTATTTGTTTCGGCGCGTCCTTCCGAACGTTGCCTCGCAAACCTTGTCGTAGGGTTTGTCTTTGACCTTGATATCTCCACTAGTTATGTCATCGTTTTTCCCCGCCCCCTGCTGTTTACTGACCCACCTCCCTTTTTTTTTTGTTCTTTCCCCTGGCTCATTGACGGATGTACACATGCGCATCATCACCCTCCAACCAACCCAACCCAATCACATTAAATCAAACCATAAAAAAAAATAACACAGGACGTGACCTCGTACGTGATCGCACGCACGCTCGGAATCGTCGACGACGTCAAGGCATCTACGAGCGATGCGGACACGAGTCGCTCGAGTGACGCGCGAGACCAGATCGGTGCTCGCGTTGTGACGACGACGACGACAACGTGCACGTGTCCTTTGTCGTCCGATGCGTCTACCTCTACCACGACGTCCTCGGCTTCCCCCGGGTCGCACGGCGTTGGCGTTGGATCGGTGCGTGGTTTAGAGGGGTTCGTGCCCGAGGAGGACTCGGTGGAGACACGGACGGAGAGAGGGGGCGATGGCGATGCGCACGGCCATGTATCCGAGACTGTCGCCGACATGTCGACCGCACAGGCGTACACTCGGACGCCGATTCAAGGTGACAGCCAACGCCAACGCCAGACACGAGTGTCGGGCGCGTCACCGCATGCGTGTTATTTTGCGGCCGAGGCGGGGTTACGGTTGGCGGGCGAGGGCGAGTTTTCGCCTGCGGCATCTATGCCGCCGTCGCCGATCACCCCGCGTATGCCGTTGCACACGTCTGACGAGAGTGATGGACGAGAGGCGGGCCAGGTGAGCGAGGAGATCGTGTTGAGGAGGCGGGTACAGATTGCCAGGGAGGACGAGACTTGAGCATGTCCGACGTTTCGAATGCCAACGGGGGGGACGTGTCACGAGAGAAAACGATGTAGACGTTACAGTGGTATAACAGCATACGCCGTGACAGATTTCGAACAGAACACGCTAGAGCTACAACGACGATACACAAATGCACATCGAACATCGAC
>JBBPSL010000077.1:3303-40134 GCA_038093555.1 Butyriboletus appendiculatus
AATCATGTTTGAGAGTTGGCCATACATTGTAGAATGATCTGGCTCTTCTACACAATTGATTCCACTCCGAGGGGTGCAGTTGTGCATTCGAATGGAGAGCTTCGATAGCACACAGGACCACTCTGTTATTGGGATTGATATGGGCAAGGTGAGAGAAACCATGAGATAGCACATATTCATCGAGCGAGTGGAACTCCGATGATGGTTGGAGTGACCTGTGATGTTTTATGGAATAGGCTGCCACCGACGAGTTGTCAAGCCGTATTCTGGTATTACGGGTACTTTGGGGTGATGCTTCCTGGCTACCGGGGCGTCCACTCCACTCAAGGCAGACACTGATATAGCACATGCAAAGTAGAGCTACCTGGGTGTGAGCAGCTTGCTCGCCGACATGATAAGCTGGATGTTTGGTCCGTGTGGACTCTGCTGTCAGGTATTCCTGTCCAAACAATAAATCAGCCCCGTGGTGTCAGAAATGGTTATAACCTCCGGCCTACCTTGACACTGAAGTGCGACAAGATGACAATATCTGTCGCTTCGTTATATGTCACCAAACTGCCTAACACATCCAGCAGAGCGGATCCGTGAACTGGTCCAGAATTACGGTCCAGAACTCGTCGGACAGGATCAATTGAAAGGCCTTCCATAATTTGAGACAATTGCAGGGGCTCCAAGGCAACTACGAGCCAATCCAAAGCACGCCGGGCGACCCTGCCTCCGCGCTCATCATCGCGCATCTTGAGTACAATTCTCTCGTATGTCTCATTGAGGTTACTCGGGAGGTCGTTCAGTGCCTCTCGGACCTGCACTGCGGTCACGCATTGCTTGAGGACGCCGAGTTGACATTGAGCCCATCGAAACCTAGAGAACGATGGTTATCATTCTGTGTAAGGGCTACGTATCACGATGGCACTCACATGCCATCAGCTTTCTTGCATAATACAGAATATATCTCATTCTTCAAGCTAGCGTCCATGATGCGGAGACGTCGATGAGAGTCCAATTCTCTCGTGACATGTAGCTTGATATCCACTGATACCTCGTACTTCATTGTGTCCATGTCGACCGACGGAAGACCCGAGAAACTGTCCTTGATGACCTGCAATGGCCGGCTGGTGACGAACAACCGGATTCCACCCTTGTTCAATTCCATCAGAGCATCCGAAAGCTCTTCGATATCTTTGCACTCGTCTAGGGCGTCAAGAACGAATAACGGCTGTCGGCTGAAATGTTTCGCCATACGAGATACGTAGCGAATAAAATTGCTGGCACTGGCTGACACCCTTTCGACCTTCTCCTTGGCAAGTTCATCAATCAAATCTCCAGGATCGGCAATATTGGAGCTCAATTGCTGTAGCAGCTGAGAGAGCAGGGAACGCATCACTTCTGCTGCGCTCGTCGACCGCTCATTTCGGAAATCACAATAGAAATATGCCAAGATCTCGCCATCTTGTAGTGAGTGCTTCAGGCCATGGATCACGGAAGCGCTGTAACCAAGGTCAATATCAGCACGAGGTAAGAATCAAACACGCACGCTAGGACAGATTTCCCTGCTCCGGCTGAGAAGATAGTCACCTTAGGAAGCAAAGTCTTGAATCCTGCAAACGCTTACCTTTCCCATGCAACCACATAAATGTGTTCTCCGTATCCCTCCAAGTCTTGTACACGTTCGTGTTAGGCAACCACGTACATGTATGTGGCTGCTGGAGAAGGATAGTGCGGTCATGGATGTCCTCGCAACTACATGCACCTAACCGTCGCAATATGTCGTTCAGTTTCTTTGCTGGAAAAAATGGTATTATCGGAGCTGCGACACTCGAGAGTGATGTGATAACACACTATCAACTCCCTGTTTCCTCCTCTTTTCCTCTTGGGCCACGCTGGACGGATCCCCAGGTTTATGCTGTGTGACTTCAAGTTGACGTAGATCATGTTTGGCGATAGCCTCGTGCATATGCAACACATTAGGTGGAGGTGCACCGAGTGCTTGCTGTTGAGTTCCACTCTCACGATTCCTAGTGGGTGATAAAGTGCACGGTCATTTGCATACACGTCGAGACACTCACCATATTTCTGTTGAGAGTAAAAAATGGAAGTAGCCTTCGTGTTTCCAAAAGTGCCTTAGTGCTTCGTTACTCCGGTCTGCGATGTGCAGAGAGCGCGATGATTGGAAAAGCCTCATTACACTCAAGTAACCAGCGTCACGCTTAGGACTAAGTAAGGCCTCCATTCGATTCAGGGTATCCAGGCACATTTTAGGCTCTTCGCTATTCAACCAGTCTAAAAGCCGATCGTCGACAGTACCGTTCCCTAGGATTAGAGCCTTGTTCAGTGTTTCGAGGATGCCCCCAGAAGCGACGACTATCTTTTCCAGCTGAAAGGTTTCGACCGTTTTGTGACCGGCACGCTTGCCAACCAGCGTGTCGAAAACTCGTCGTGAGACGAATGCAATGTCCACCAGAATTTTTCGTGCATAGTCCATGATGGGCGTGAGGGAAACCGACTCAATTACCCACGGTTTTGTTGCGTGCATCATTGGCATCAAATTCATCGTGAACGTCGGCCTGGGCTTATTTTTCACCAGCTTCGAGTTCACTTTAGGTCCACAACTGATTCCCATTCCCTATTCGCCCACAACCTCTGACCGGTACAGGCGCCTCCGAATCTGTGTCTAGCTGAAGTGTCCTCCAACAGGTTCACCGACCTTCTCGAGAGGTTTCTCAACTAGAGAGAAACGTCATCTGCTCATGCGTTGCACGAAGTCAATGACCGATACAGGCGCCGTATCCAAATCATTCAAGCTAGTCACCCCCACTTCAGTGCCGCTACCACATTCCCCGCCCGTTCCTCAAGAGTCGAGTGTCATTTCGATGTTTTATCGAAACCCCTCTGATGTTGCCCAGATGTTTTTGCCTCCTGTACAAGCAGCCGCGGATATGGTCCCCGCTGTTGACAGTATCATCAAGGGTGCGATCGGAGGAACGCTGAGTACTCTTCAACTTGTAGATGTAATTCAATGCCCTTCCCGAGCAACGTCACCCCTGATACTGAATCTCACTATCTTAGAGATATACATCCAGAACAAGGACAAATTTGACACGCTCGCTCCACCATATAGACAATGCACCGGTCGCTCGGACGCCCTTTGAAGAAACTATGAGACTGCGGTTGCTCCGGTATGTCCAGCAGGGGAAACATAGGTCGAAATATATAACTACTTTTCGCGATGAGCACGTTGCAAACAGCTAACTCTCCACTGGAGAGAGTGGAAACATCAATCTATGGAGCTCCCTCGTGCAGGAAATAGCCGGATGAACCGCGGGGCTCTTGGTTTTAAACGTTGGTCATAAACATTTCATTTGTTTGATAACCCTAACCGAAGCGACCTGCAATCCGGTCTCTTTCTTTCGTTCAACGTCTCGTATGTTAGTAGAATGCTCTCCGCGCAACGTCCTTGCTTGCACACCGGACCAAACAGCGGACTACTCGACGATCAGCAAACGACCGACTATGATATCGAGAGCGCATGCCCGATACAGTGACTGGATCGTGCGCCTGGAAAACATAATGGACGGGGCGCGTCATCCCAAAGACGTGTGTACATACCGTAAGTCTGATTGCTTGTGTCGCACTCTGTCTTGATCGTTTTAATCTGGTCATCTCATATTGGGGGTTTCTTGTTTACCAGTCGTTCCTGTTGTACGGATCATTCTCCTGCGATGAAGCACTTTAGAATGGCACTGAGCATGCGTCTATCACAGATATAGGATGTCCGCAACGAGCCGGTCTCTTCCAGTTGTCTCTACAAGGTAGCCGAATCCATACCATACCACAGAGGCACGGCGCGTTCGACCACGAGACCAGCATGTCCAACCCCCTCACGACCGCTCAGTAGATATCCGCCCTTGAAAATATTCTTTCGGCCGGCCGGACGTCCTGCATCAAGCGGACAGGAGAACACAAACTTCTCACGTTCATTGTGTTCCCGCCACTGGTACGGGGCTGTGCGATCTGACCGGCGAAAACCTGGCCGTGGCGTTCCTAACCCTCGAACCTACTAACGCCTTCAAGTAGATCAACTGCCACCCTGGGAACGAGGCTGTCAAACGGCCGCCGAGTGCCACTGGCCAGACCATGGATCCCGTGTCCGACACGATGCATGACATAGTGTACACCTGACCTAAATCGCCGTTCAATGATACACATGGAACAATCGGAGAGGTTATGATGTCAATCCGGCAGATTGAAAAAAATGGATGCCTTCCAACTGTTTGACGGGCGGGCGACACGCCCGCAAAACCACCACCATCATGAACGATCAAAGTAGCAATCAGACATGCAGACAGGGGGGGCGCACGGCACTGCCAATCCGTCACGATAGATGACACACGACTCAAAGACCTGATTCGAAGTGATGTGACATCCGGTCTAGGAGAAATCCAGCGTACATCTGCGTCAACCCCTTGTACAATGTGCCCAAGTTCCAAGTTGACGAGTCAACAGTACTGTTACTTAACACCAAGAAATTTCCAGGAAAGAAGGGGAGAGAGAGAAACATTTGGCTGACTTTAGAACAGAATGACTAGGCGTGGAAGAAGCGGACCAAGGAAAACGCGGACTAACTTTGTGTGGTACTAAAGTCAGACATGATTTTTCAATACGGTATTGTAGGATACATCGGTACGGGGATTCATGAATGTCGACTATGGGCGTGAGCATGTAACAGGTAAGAAGAAAATAAGATCTCTGGATGCAGGAAGTATGACACATGGAGGGTGGTTTTTTCCTTTTATTGAGGTCGTGGTAATGTCCGTATAAAATATGATCAATCCCTCCACACCATGGTGCATCAGCAAACATGGGAGCACGTTCAAAAAAGAAGAGATCCACAGTCACCTTTCAAAGCAGAACGAAGCGCAAACGAGAACGGTGACGACATTATCTTCCGACGACAAATAAGAGAAAGCAAGCTGACATGACTTCATCGACGCTGCAACGCTCAATCCTGCGGAATCGACTCGTATGCAGGTGGGATTTCTCTCGGTGGCACGTGTTCCTCGACTGGAGCCCTACCCGCATCCTGATGCACAACAACATGCCCACTGTCTTCGGCGACCTCTTGCTGCGTCGCCAAACCCACCCCTGATGCCTGTCCGCTGCGTTCCAACGCCTCGCGTTCCTTGGCCGCCCGCGTTGACGTCGTGTTATTGCTCACCGTCGAGGAGGGCGGAGAGACCCCCGGATGAGGTGTATGCCAGTCCACCGGACCTGTGCCGTACATGTTGATCGGAGGTAAGTAGGCACCTGAAGGTGGCGGTCCAGCGCCGGGAGACATGAATGGCCGAGATTGCGCAGAAGTGGATGCCCCTGCGCCAGGTGTGTACAACTCGGTGCTGGTCTGCCCATTTGACCCGGGCGACGAAGAAACAGCGAGATACTTTGAGTCACCATATTGGCGCATGCTCGAACTACCCTGGTTGGTGTAGGATTGAGGGAACGGCGTTACTTCTTCTGCAAGGTCGACATGGGGGAGAGTGCCACCACGGGTATCGGTGTGTCCCACGACACGGTCGGGATCAAAGTTGCCGTCAAATTCGTCTTTGCGAACTCTTCTCCGGATACAGAAAATCAAGAGGGCTACAAGGGCGATGCCGGCGACACCACCGACAACGGCGCCGACAATGACACCTGTGTTGGAGCTACTGCTGCTACCTGTGCTTGGTATACTCGAAGTGATGGCGGTGGCGACGACATCGGGGATGCTGGTAGTGACATAGACAACAGAACCGGCAGCATCCGTTGAACTTGATAATGGTAAAACGGTCAAAGGCGGAATCAAAGGCAACAGGACAAGAAACATACGGGACTGTTGTCGCAACCTGGGTAGTGTACGAGGATGTGGTCGTGGTTATGGGTGCTGCGGTGGAAGTGGACGAGTTCGACGACGCTTGGGACGAGGGCGTGGTCGTCACTGCCGCTGCAGTCGTTTGAGCAGCGCTTGATTCGGGTGTGGTAGTTGTCGTTGGTGTGGTGGGAGTGGTGGTGGTGGTGATGGGCACAGCGCTTGTGGTAGGCTGAGTTGGGGTTGAAGATGCTGGGGAGGGTGTGGATGTACTGTCAGTGCCTAAGATGGGAGAGGGAGCAGAATACGGTGGAAGAGAGGAAAAAGAGGTACCAGGAGTCGAGGTCGATGCTTGCACAGTCGCGGGCGAGCTCGCCGTCGCGTTGGTGGACATGGAGGACACAGAGTCAAAGAGAAAGAGAGAGAAAGGCGGAAATGAAAAAGGTGAAGAAGGGGAAAAGGAAAGGCGCCGGTGTTGGACCAGTGCAGTGCAGCAACGATAGCGAGAAGACAAAGATGAAAAATACTAAACAGAATAAAAAGCGTCGTATCGTTGCTCGGCTTAGAAAAGCACATCCGCAGCATTCGGCCAATCAATTTCAAAAATGCTGTACGGCGGGTTGGACTGGATCAAACACGAGGCGACCCTCCTCAGAGTCCAAATGTGCACCAACGTGTATCCCAACGAGAGAAGGGAAGTTGTCACTCACCGGCTGGTGTGTTCTGTCTCTTCTTCATTGTCACCGGTGGTAAAGGATGACAGTGGTCTGCGATCAAACCACACTATTATTAAAAGGTTCCCCAGACTGGACACGTGAAACGTTTCGCTGTCCATTTTGGTTCGCCAACGGACAGCGCTGCCCGTTTCCTGTCCACGTCCATCGTGCTCCCATCTAGCATCCCGTCCGACTCCAAGTCTTGGCGCTCAGTCGTGCATTCAATACCGGTAAATTCAAAGTTCTCCGTCCTCTGCTATCAACGGAAATCACGCTGGGATCTTTCGGCAGTTGCATTCGGCTTCCGTGTTCACACAAAGTCTTCTATATTTGACGGGTTCAAAACGAGTTTGGCGGTCTACGTATGTCGACCCTCCAATAGGCTATTTATCTCCATCGTGCGACGATCAAGTGTTGTCCTCCACACCCCATTAGCCCTTTCAACGCCACGTGAAGGACCTCAGGCTCGATGCGTCCGATTAGAGCGGCGGATTACACCGTACATCAAACCAGTGCAATGGGTGATATAGATCGTGATCATCACAACCGACAACGAGCACTCGAGCAATGACCCTGTGACAATTAAGCACAGGGGGATTTCTGCCTGCATTCGTGACGGTTCCTGCCGCCCCTGTGTGTCGGTAGCAGTCCGGTGACATGTCCAGACTGTACCGCGAGGGGGCGTTTAATAGCACTTATCTGGGGTCTACCCAGGGCTGCACGTGGAACGAGGCTTAACTCTAGGAACAATCTGGGGCCCCTTATCACGGGTGAGACGGCGCCGTCAGTCGGAACGTCGGAGTGCGCTTGATGGTGGGTTTCGGGCTAGTGATACTCCATAGCCTTACGTCGCAATTTCGCTATAGGGGAGAAATCAAATCGGCAAGAAGTGTAGCTTTTGGTTGATGACCTTGTCGTTTACACACCACGAATGTACAGAATCCGGTAGCCAATGATTGCCTGTAAACAATGAGACTGAGTGCGAGAAGATTGCCTGCCATGGTAATTTGTGTTGCTTCAATTTTTTTTTCCTCGAAACCCTCTGTATAGGCGCAAGCCGAGTTCCAACCTAATCTAGCCTAGGGTCAATACAGCCGCAAGTAATATTGATCTGAGACGGTGCCAATGACACCTTGAAGGTCGGAAATTTCAGCGAGAATTTTATGTGTGCCTTCTGGCCATGTCACCAGACCAAGTTTAACTTCCAATTACAATTTGAAATCTATTTTTTTACCCCTTAGAATGTTGAAAATCCCCCGTGTGTATAAGCCAACGACTCAGCAGAGTAGTATGTCCGTTGATTGAGGCGGGCGGGGCCTTCAGTGATTATCTACGAGGAAAAATGGATTATATTGGATTATATAACATTATCACGGGTTTCCTGTTCAAGGTAAGTTACACATCCCACTTGCTGCACCCTTATCATCCCCCTAGGTACAGTGAGTGTGCAGTCATTCCGATACAAGAACTGACCTCATATCGTCAAATTGACTGACACAGAAGCCTTCCAATGCTGCAAAGTTACTGAGCATGAAAGCTCGCAGGTAGCACAACCAAGATTAGGATTAGTGACCAATTTTAGACTCCTCTGGACCACCGGACGGTATATTACGCAGCCATGACGGTTATATATATGACATAAAGCCTGCCGGCCAACGACTCTGGCCATGATTGCAAGCGGATATCGTCGAGAGAACCACGACCACTGGCATGTCTACACCGTCTACCCCAACGTTTTATCACTCGATCAACTCCTGTGCGTAGTTCAGCTCGACTCTGCCGACGTTAGTCGTACCATCCTCCACCCCTGGGCGAAGGTGGCTGAGAGCCGCATCTCTCACCGAATGTCAGCCGATCCAGGTATGAAACAACGCACACGGAAACTTCATTCGCGACCCAGGGTTCTCACCTTGTTGCGTTTACGGCGGACGATATAATTACCTGGCCCGTATGCACCGCATCCCGGAAGCCCGGCGCGAAGGCGAGGATGACACTCTTGTTCCGCATCTTGCGCTGTGGTGTGAACGCGCCGGAGATGTTCTCTATAACCCTACTACAACAAAGCTACAAGGTTCGGGTCTCCTGGATGACTCAGCGTGCGTACATTAGATTTATTCCTTTGGCTTCTCAAGCCTCGGTCATTCACGCATTTCTGACATACCAGCGATAACGGGGTACTTCTGCGAGCCATCTCTCGGAGACTCATCGGCACGATGAGATTGCGTCCTTCCTCCGCGGCGACGTGCCTATATCTTCACCGTGTGTGTCCCGTCACTTTCGTCGTTTATCCGCTACAAGTGGTTACTGATTGGCGCGTTCTGCCTACTGCACTTGCGACAGACAACATCCTCGACAGTGTTCGTCGGTCACATTGCAAGATATGGATGACGGTCCCCATGTTGGGTCAAGTATGTCAGTAGGCGACGCGCGTTGCATCGTTCTATGTAGGTGGTCCACTCACTGGCATGACCCGGGACCGTTATGGACACGGCGTCAACGTCGAGACGGGTGGTGGGACGACGGAGTTTGGTATCACGTCTGCCTGTGTGGGAGACAAGAAATGGGTGTGGTTTTCCGATCGCCTCTGAATGGGGTGGGTACCAAAGGCCGATAGCGATGAGACGTACAAAAGGTTTTGTTCTCTCGTGCGTTTCCTGTCCTAAGTGGGATACATGCTGATGGGACCCATCGTGTAGACGTTGGAGCGATAACCAGCCGAGGGTGGAGAACCGGTTGGGACGTTACGGAGAAGTGCTGTGGCGGTCAGTGTCACTTCGACGGGATGGGGCGGGACGAGATGCTCATTTTTGCTGGAAAGGTCTCCTTCCCGTACTCTGATTGATGGTGGGTCTTTGTTTGAGAATGACATTGACAAGTTATCGCTGCTGCGACGACCGGGATTTGGAGCATGTGCGTCGGGCATGTCTGCAGATTTCTGCAATTGATAGGGTTGAGCGGAAGGCGAGTCCTCCCTTGACTTTGACGGTCGACCGAATAGCCACACTCGAGGAGATCGACGTGGGAATTCCACTCATCGCCTGCCCACTGGCCAAAGCATCATCGCGTACACCATCAACTTGAAGCTTTATGTCTAGAGGAATCCAGATAGTTGGCAGAAATAACGCTGGTCATACATGATGGTAAGTATACAATAGATTTCTATTCAAACAAATTTAGGTTCCACTTCATCCCCCATGGGGTTCACGATGCTCCCTCGAGCTATGTTAAGCTCCCAGTCATATTTTCGGCAACGACCGAGCGCTTCAGCTTAGATTCGCGATCCATATGCGGTAGAATTCCCATCGCACGTTTGCCATTATGCTCCCCTCGAGTGTCATGTTGAACATGCATGTGTTCGTACCTACTGAGGCAAATTTTTAAAAGAAACTTTGAGCCGTGCAAGAGCCTTCCACTCCTCGGCCAAATTCTTTTTGCACCCCCGAGCCGGAGATGAGCAGGTAGCATGGTGAGAAAAATCATTATCCGGGGAGTTATTCAATTCTGCAGCGTTGCCGTTTATCATAGGACCTCTTCAAGCTGCCTTCTGGTTCCAGAGCAAGTCAGACCTGAAAGTTCGCTGTTGTCGAAGTTACGACTTCCAGACGTCGACAACGTGAGTAATTGACTCCTTCGTTCGGTATATGTCTGGCAACTGCAATGTTCTGTGTGTTTATACCAACAGTGTTCAACTCGGCGCTCGCTTCTCAAAATGCGCACGACCGCGACGAAAGGGTACGAATCAGAGGGGCTGCTCTCGCTGACGACTGCTGCTCTTGATCTCGCGAGCTCGCATTTCAACAGCGCCATCCGATATTTCCCCGTACGTCAAAGTCCTGTAGAATCGGTGTGTAACTGCGAAACAATGATTGAACGCGGCTCTTTCAAAGTTTCAAGTTACAACTACATCTGGCATACAGCAGAACACTAAGCCTCGTACTACGACATCGACTTCACATCGTACGCTTGCTTTCTCATTCGTCGACCCTCTGAATCAAAAACAATTGAGTCGGTAAGAATTGCGGCGGGAGGGAACGCGTGGATATGATGGGCTTAAGGGAAACCTATGATACAGATAAGAAGACTGCCACATTGATACGGGAGAATTCATTAATTACGACATTGCCGTTGGAAAAGTCGTTCGGGACTGTCCATCCAAGCATGGGGTCAGTAGCTCGTGCGATCCTGACCACGGAATGAATGAGTAGAACAGGTAAGCAATGTGTCAAAGTGCTGCTCACGTATAAGCGTTCTGAGATACACTGTTGGTAATTTGCCATTCCTCATTCTGGCCAGGGTTGGTGGAAGCAACAATGTTCGTGTCATCTACCCCAGTGGAGGTATATCCGCTCACGCTCAGCAGATACGTGGTGTCGCTAGCTTTGCGGATCACCCACTGCAGAGGAAACGTGAGCGTTACATTCCAGTTGGCAATGGGGAACGATCATACATTTTGGACAGGTGCGTTGACACAGACATTCTGGAAGCCAGGTAGTTGGAAGTTGACACCGACAGGGGGGTTTCCTTCAATAAGAGAAAGGATTCTGTAGCTACTGGAGTCGCCAAAGTTGATAGCCATTGGTGTTGTGAATTCGGTAAGAAGTGTGGCGTGGATTGGGGTAAACCGCGCAGTCACCTGCTGGCTTTATAGTCATCAAATCAGGAGAGCCTTGCTGCCATACTGCTTAACAAAGTACCCCTTCGCTTCCCAACCCCGCTCGTGGGGTGCATGTTACAACACATCATTCCAGATCGGAAGGCTTTGGAACTTCATTTGGAGAGCCGAACATACTCTGATTGGAAGCTTTAATTTCCGCTGCCCAAATGGCTATATTTTCACGCTCTCAGGTACTCAATCGCCCTCCATAGGAAGTGGCTCGTGCTCACCATATCTGACAATCAGAACATCACGCAGAAACTTCTCGGTTTCTGTCGTCGTTGGTGATGCTGGGTGTAATCTGTGAGTGCATACAGGACATACCATTCAGTAAACGCGCGACAAAGACGCTCCAAGACCGCCTGCTCGGGTGGTGTCGTATTGTCTCCAGCATGAACCAGGACACGCAACTTCGTCAGTACATGCCGCGAATGGGGCATCATGCTTCATGGACCATACACCGGAGTGGACCATGTTTGCCTACCGTCTGCGAGGCCGTCTAGGAGTTCGTGTTCTGTCACACTACCGACGTAGCCTGATCAAGTGGTGCTCAAAAAGGTGACTCTTGTCCAAGCTATCAGGCCGTCGTCGACAGGGACTCAGTTCTCATTTGTCTCGGTATGTAATCATGGCTAAGTACCGTAACTTCCTCCGAGACAAACTACCGACCATTTCAGTTCTGAGACCCTTCGAATGGCACAATATTCTTACGTTTCCGAAGCTCGGTCGCGTGTAGAGTGCCAATCTGACAGTGACAGTGGCTGGGCACAATAGAGTTGCAAATCGGAACCACCCCAAAGATTGTCGAACCTGGCCTCGCTCTAACAATGGATGATGTTTTCAATATGCTTCGTGCGAAGTCTCCAGTATACGAAGATGTCCAGATGACGCAACCCAATCATAGGGAGCAACCTTCAGTCGGGCGTACGATATGCATGCGCTGATTTACACAACATCTTTTTGTTATCTACATATGCCTGGTCAGCCGATGTTAAACGTGTTCTTGCACTGTTCGGATCAACAACGTTACAGCTGCCATGAGGACAATCGTCGGCCATGAAATTTGAATGCGGAGATGCGTCTCTATATGGCCCCCAATCTGATCCCCATTTGATGGGCAATCAACTGATATGCGGATATCCACGTATTCGCTTCCTCGCTCCTCCGAGTTAGGTTAGTAGGTTTCCCCTTGTTCCAACGTTTTTCGCCGCATTGAAACAGCTCAGCTCTCAGCTACTGTATAGGTAAATAAACAGCGACATGGTTACATGGGCGACTGTCTCGTTGCTCGTGTCCACTTGGCTTGATGTGCCTCTGCCTGGATCCTCTGGCGACCTCATCCTCCTTCCTCTCACAACTCGTGGAAAACAGAATGTGGTGTCACTGGTGCGTACATACCAGGTTCACTGATCGTCGTCGCAGAATGGTAGATCTTGATTGATGACAGGAAGCCGGTCTATATGAAAGACCATATATAACATTTCTCCCTTCGGATATGAGTAGGTACTGAATCACCAGCTGACACCACGATCGGTTTAGCGTGCTCGTTGGAACCGCCCTATCCCCCATCCATTGTGTTTCCCATCCAATGTCTTGTTTCAGCCAAGGCCTTTTCGATCGATGAAGATCCGTGTATACAATACCAAGGCAGTGTCCTCTGTTCTCTTTCTTTCTCTATGCGTCATAACGAAGATGATAGTCACGAGCTCAGCGCCAGCCACATTCAGGTTTAAATTTAGTCTGCATAGCGTTCTATGTTTGACATGGTCTGCTTCCGTATCTTGCTGACCCACGAGGTATTTCCACCGCGAGCCCTCGTCACAAACTGACCTGCAGCTCTGATTTGAATGCCATTCCGAGAATCCTAGCGAGCGATCCTAGAGCAAAAAAAAACGCACCCGGCGTGCAACCACGCGGTCCTTCATCAACATCGGCGTCGTAAATCTTGCCAATCACAGCCGATCAACGAGTCCTTGAGCAGTTAGTATCTGACAATCTAACAGACGGGGAGCCCTGAGATCTGAGACTTGGTCCCGTGTTTCCCTGCTTGCGTTGTACTCTTGCCATCACTATGCCCCTCAGAAATCATGGGAGATGCACAGCTAGTCTGCCCACAAGACGAGGCGGTACTACGAGGGCCGTCAAACATTGGGACTGCAAAGCCTACTTAACTGGACGTCTTGGCGCTAGCCTATTCCAGACAACAAATTCGATCCAGGTGTTGGCACGCAGAGAGATCGCTGTGTGATTCGTATCCATTTCGGTCGGCTCCTCGGGCTTACTCATAGTACGTGGTCTCGGTGCGTACGATTTGAGTTCAACATGTCCACAAACATCGCCAGACTATCATCGCGAGTGAAACAGCACGTCCGTCGGAACATCCTGAGTAATCAGGGCACCCTTTAGTTGGCCATCCGGTTGGAGATCCTCCGTGGCATAATTTTCTGTGAGAACAGGGAGGAACGTGTAGAGTTGATTGCCTCGCTCGTCGCTCAAGCGCTCATTCTCGGGCCGCGAACGCGCACATCCGGTAGCTAATACATAGTACCTGGGCCCCCTGTAGGCAGCGATAGTCGCAGAAGGCGCGAGAAGATTTCCTGGTAGAGCAGAAAGGCCCATCAGTAATTTGACAAATGTCTTAACCTATACACCCTAAGAGTGTTAGATTGGCGAGAGCATCGAATGAATTAATGACGCTCCCTCCGACTCGCTCTCGCGCACCGACTCCTTCAAGCCTCTCTCTCTGACTAAGCTCGGCTCTCTCCGTGACTCTCTCTGCGCAGCCACAGCGTCCTTGAAAACCTGAGGAGCAACATTCGTCGGCAAGTAAATTTAGCCCTGCCGATCAACTTCGTCTTAGCATCACTGGTGAGTAGCTGGCTCTGAAAATTTGTGCGGTATACGTCTGGCAAGAGCAATGTTCTGTTTATTTACACCAGCAGTGTTCAACGAGTCGGCGCTCGCTTCTCGAGATGCGCACGACCGCGACGAAGAGATACGAACCAGAAGGGCTGCCCTCGTTGACGACTGCTACTCATTATCTCGTGCGAGCTTGCATTGGAACACCCCATCCAATATTTCCTAGTGCAAAGTTTTGGGAATCGGTGCGTATGACTGCGAAGCGATGATTCAACACTTCCCTTTCAGTTCTTCAAGTTACAACTACATTCGGTACACACTATAACACCTAGCCTCGTACTACGACACCCACTTCACATCGTACATGTGCTTTCTCATTCGTCGACCCTCTGAATCAAAAATAATTGAGTCGGTAAGATTTGGTCGATGGGGTTAAGGACAACCT
This sequence comes from Butyriboletus appendiculatus, assembly GCA_038093555.1. NCBI lineage: Eukaryota > Fungi > Basidiomycota > Agaricomycetes > Boletales > Boletaceae > Butyriboletus > Butyriboletus appendiculatus. Next base: position 17,820 of record JBBPSL010000077.1, read on the forward strand.
GTGATACAGATAAGAAGACTACCACATTGATAGGAGAGAATTCATTACGATATCGCCGTCGGCAGGGTCGTTCGAGACTGTCCATCCATACATAGGCTGAGTAGCTCGTGCGATACTGGACAAGGAATAAATGAGTGGAACAGGTAAGCAATGTTTCAATGTGCTGCTCACGTAAAAGCGTTCGGAATTGGACCGGGGGTAATTCGCCATTCCTCATTCTGGCCAGGGTTGATGGAAGCAACAACGTTTCTCCCTTCTACCCCAGTGAAGGGATAACCGCTCACGCTCAGCAGATACGTAGTGTCGCTAGCCCTGCGGAACCCCCACTGCAAGGGATACGTGAGTGTTATATTCCAGATGGCAATGGGGAACGGTCATACTTGTTGGACAGGTGCGTTGACACAGACATTCTGGAAGCCAGGTAGTACAACGTTGACACCGACAGGAGAGTTTCCTTGAGTAAGAGAAAGGATTCTGAAGTTTCCGGAGTCAAGGGTGGCAGCCATTGGGACTCTGAATTCGGTAAGAAGTGTGATGCGGGTTGAGGTAAACCACGCAGTCAGCTGCTGACTTTATAGCTATCGAACCAGGAGAGCTTTCCCGCGATACCGCTTAACAGAGTACGTCTTCGCCTCCCAACCCCATTCTTGGGGGGATAGTTACAGCACATCACTCCAGATCGGAAAGCGTTGAAACCTCCTTTGGAGAGCCGAACACTTGATATCTGATTGGAAGCTCTAATTTCCATATTGGTCCGCATGGAACCACTGCCCAAATAGCTATATTATCACGTTCTCAGGTATTACAACCGCCTTCCATAGGCTCGTGCTAATTATATTTGACACCCGGAACATCACGCAGAAATTTCTGTCATTGTGGGTGATAGGCTGGGTTGTCATCTGTAAGTGCAATGAGGTTATACTGTTGAGCTAACGCGCAACGAGGACGCCCCGAGACCGCCTGCTCGGGTGGCGTCATAATGTTACTAGCATGAACCAGGATACACAACTCCGCCAGTACATGCCACGAATGGGGCAACGTACGATACGCATGCCTTGATTCATATGACATCTTTTGTTATCTGCATATGGCCTGATCAGGTGATGTAAACGTGTTGTTGGATTCTTCGAATTACCAACGTTGCAGCTGCTATGAGGACGCAAGTCGGCTCTGATACGCGGAGATGCGTCTATATATGGCCTCCAGTCTAACTCCCGTTTGATGGGTGATGGGTGATGAGTCGATGTGCGGATCTCCGCGTATTCGCTTCCTCGCTCTTTCAAGTTAGGTTTGTAGTATATTTCCCCTTATTCTACAGTTTTATGCCGCATTGAAGCAGCTCATGATCAGCTCTCAGGTATAGATAAACTCCGGCTGAACATAGCTTCGGATCTGGGTCTCAAGATATGTTTACTGTAAGGACGATGCTCCGAGGAATGTATAAACGGTTATGAAAGCAAATGATGTCTCGTTAGTCATGTCTCAGCCTGGACCCACTGGCGACCTCATCCCCCTTCCTCTCACAACTCATGGAAAACAGAATGTGGTGTGTACATAGGTTCAACCAATCATCGTCGTACACCTTGATTGATGACAAGAAGCCAATCTGCACGAAAGACGACATGTACGTAACTCTAGTATTTCTCCAGGTACTGAATCACCGGCTCACGTCATGATTGCTTTACCATGCTCAGTGGGACCATCCTGTCCCCATTCATCGTCTCCCCAATACAACGTCTTGTTTCAGCCAAGGCTTTTTCGATCGATGAAGAAGATCATCTCATATCCATGCATTCAACACTGAGGCAGCATTCTCTGTTCTTTTTTCTCTACGCGGCAACAACGATCACGCTGGAGTCACTCAGGAGCTACAATCGCTTCTAGTCTCCATGCGTTCCATACTTGACATGATCTACACATGGTTTGCTTCTGTATCTCGTGGACCCACGATATGTTTTAACCGTGAACTCTCGTGTCCAGAGGCTTGTATGACACCGACTTCACATCGTACATGTGCTTTCTCAATCGTCGATCAGCTGGAACTCAAATGATTGAGTCGGCATGAAACGCGGTGGGTAGGAAGGCGTTGACATGATGGGCTTGAGGGAAACCTGTGATAGTACAGATAAGAACACTACCCCATCGATAGGGGAGAACTCACCACATTAGCACCGTCTGAAAGGTTGTTCCGGACTGTCCATCCAAGCATGGCGGAGTCATCCGCCAGTGCAATATTGAACACGGAATGAATGAGTGGAACAGGTAAGCAATGTTTCCATGTGCTGCTCACGTATAAGCATTCTGAGATTCACTGTAGGTAAGTTGCCATCCCACATCCTGGTCAGCATTGATGGAAGCAACAATGTTGTTCCCATATACACCGACGAAGGGATATCTGCCCACACTCAGCCGACATGTACCATCGTCAGCTATGCGGAGCACCCACTGCAAGGGAGACATTCTGGAAGGTGCTAGGTATTATAAGGTTGACACTGACAGGGGCCGAGGCTCCTTGATTACGAGAGATGATTTTATAGGGACCGGGGGCAGGGTTGTCAGACAAATTGGGACTCTGGATTCGGCATGAAATGGGGCGCGAATTGGGGGGTAAACCACGCAGCCAGCTATGTGCTTTTATGGCCATCGAACTAGGAGAGCCTTCCTGCGAGGCCGCTCTACGGAGTAATTCCAATTCTCCTTGGCGTGTGCTCACCCTCAAATTTTGGTCAGAGGACCATGTTACAGCACGTCATTCCAGATCGGAAGGCGTTGAAACTTCATGTGGAGAGCCGAACACTTGAATATCAATATCTGATTGGAAGGTTTATGTAATTTCTGTATTGCTTTCGACCAGGTTCCTGCGCGACCACCAGTGCTACAATGGCTATCGTATCATGCTCTCAGATTTTGCAACCGCCTTCTATAGGAAGTGACTCGTGCTAACCATATTGGTCATGACAATCGTTCCAGATAGTGTGCCGGTGATGCTACATAAGCGCAATGAGGTCATACCGTTGAGCGTACACGCGACGGAGACGCTGCGGGACTGCTTCCTCAGATGGTGTGATATTGTTACTAGCATGGACTTGTCTGTGGATACACAACTTTGTTGTCAGCACATACCGGAAATCGGGTATCATGGGCATTGGAGTGGGGCCGCTGTGGCTGTGCAGGTCAGGAGGTCGAGAAGTCGTGGGGATGCCGAGCTGAGTCAGCACAAAGTTAGGTGAATCCTCACTCTGGCATGTCCAATGTCTATGAATTCGCATCCAGTCACTAAGATGGCCTGGTAAGCCGGTGTTAAACGTGTTCTTGGATTGTTCGAATTTACAGCGTTACAGCTGCTACGAGGACAAACTTCGGCCGTGAAATGCTCCCGTCATTATCCACACTCTGGCTCTCATTGTTCCATATGCGGTTTACTTGGCTGGTGGAGACGGCAGCGCTGCGGAGATGCGTCTGCAATACTATGCTCCCCAATCTAATTCCCGTTTGATGGGCGAATGAGCCGACGTACGGATGTTCACTCATTCGCTTCCTCACTGTTCCGAGTTAGGTTCGTAGCAGAGTTCCCCTTATTCTACAGCTTTTCGCCCCATTGAAGCAGCTCATGATCGGTTCTCAGGTATAGGTAAACTCCGGCCGAACATAGCTTCAGATCTGGGTCTACTCCAAGGCTCGTTTACTGTGAGGACGACGGAGGAATGTACAAACAGTGACATGGTTACAAAAGCAAATGTCTCGTCGGTCATGTCTCTGCCTGGATCCACTGGTGACCTCATCCCCCTTCCTCTCACAACCATGGAAAACAGAATATGGTGTGTACATAGGTTCAACCGATCGTCGTCATACACCTTGATTGATGACCAGAAGCCGATTTGCACGAAAGACGATACGTATATAACTCTAGTGTTTCTCCCGGATATGAGTAGGCACTGAATCACTAGTTCACGCCATGGTCGGTTTACCACGCTCATTGGAACTAGCCTGTCCCCATCCGTTGTGTTCCCCTTCCAACAGCTTGTTTCAGCCAAGGCTTTTTCGACTGATGAAGAACATCCTCATATCCATGTATTCAATACCAAGGCAGTGTTATCTGTTATCTGTTCTCTACGCGGCGCAACAAAGATCACGCTGGAGTCACCCAGGAGCTATAATTGCTTTGAGTCTCCATGGCGTTCAATACTTGATATGATCTACACAAGGTTTGCTGCCGTATCTTGCTAACCCACGATATGCTTCCACCGCGAACCGTCGTGTCCGGCTTGCCCAACCGTGTCACAGGCCACAAACTGACCTGCAACTCTTATCTGAACGCCATTCCAAGAATCCTAGCGAGCCGACCCTAGAGTCTAGATGCACCCCTATACCTATTAGAGCCAAAAAAAAATGCACCTCGCTTGCAACCACACGGTCCTTCATCGCCGTCGTAAATTTGGCCAATCACAACCGATCAACAAGTCCTTGAGCGGCTAGTATTTAACAATTTAACAGATGGGTCCCGAGACCTGGCCCCGTGTTTTCCATGTTTTCGTTGTATCAATAACAGTATTATTTCCACCCAGTCTGCCCCTCAGACATCATGGGAGACACACAGCTAGTCTGCCAACAAAATGAGGCTGTACTACAAAGGTCGTCAACATTGGGACTACAAGCGTACTCGTCTGGGGCGTCTTGGAGCTAGCTTACTCCAGACGAGTGTTCAACTGGGCACTCGCTTCTCAAAGTATGCACGACCGCGACGAAAGGGTACGAATTAGAGGGGCTGCTCTCGCTGACGACTGCTGCTCTTGATCTCGCAAGCTCGCACTGCAACACGCCATTCGATATTTCCTAGGTCACACCTGTGGAGTCGGTGTATGGGACTGCGAAACAACTTTCTTTCAAAACTTCAAGTTACAACTACATACAGCATGACACTTAGCCTCATACTACGACACCGACTTCACATCGTACATGTGCTTTCTCAATCGTCACGGTCGATCCGCTGGAACTCAAATAATTGAGTCGGTATGAATTGCGGTGGGTTGGAAGGCAGTGATATGATGGGCTTGAGGGAAACCTGTGACAGATAAGAACACTACCACATCGACAGGGCAGAACTCATTACGTTAGCACCGTCTGAAAGGTTTCTCTGGACTGTCCATCCAAGCTCGGAGTTATCCGCCCGTGCGATACTGAACACGGAATGATTGAGTTGAACAGGTAAGCAATGTTTCCATGTGCTGCTCACGTATAAGCGTTCTGAAATTCACTGTAGGTAAGTTGCCATCCCACATCCTGGCCAGCATTGATGGAAGCAACAACGTTGTTCCTATATACCCCGGTGAACGGATATCCGCCCGCGCTCAGCCGATATGTACCGTCGTCGGCTATGCGGAGCACCCACTGCAAGGGATATGTGAGCGTTACAGTCCAGTTGGTAATGGGGGGCGGTCATACGTGTTGGACAGGTGCGTTGAGATAGACATTCTGGAAGGTAGGCAGCGTAAAGTTGACACCGACAGGGGCCGAGGCTCCTTGATTAAGAGAAATGATTCTGTAGACACCGGGGGCAGGGTTGTCAGACATTGGGGCTCTGGATTCGGTATGAAGTATGGTGCGAATTGGGGGTAAACCACTGCAGTCAGGTGCCGTCTTTATAGCCATCGAACCAGGAGAGCCTTCCCGCGAGACCACCCTACAGAGTATACCTTCGCTGTCCAATTCCGACCCTTGACGTGTGCTCACCCTCAAATTGGGGGTACACGTTAAAACACGTCATTCCAGATCGGAAGGCGTTGGAACTTCATTTGGAGATCCGAACACTTTCAATACCTGATTGGAAGCTTCATTTTCCGTATTGCTTTCGACCAGGTCCCCGTGGGACCACTGCCCCAGGTCGCTCTTTACCGCAACCGCCCTCCATAGGAAGCATAACTCGTGCTAACCATATTTGACACCTCGTTTTCTGTCGTTCCAGGTAGTGCATTTGTGACGCTAGGTTGTGATCGGTAAGCGTAATGAAGTCATGCGCGGCCCGTTCAGCAAACGTGCGACGAAGACGCTCCGACAACCAACCCCGCCTGTTCGGGTGGTGTCATACTGTTTCCAGCATGGACCAAGATACACAACGTCGTCAGTACATACCACGAATGGGGCATCATGCATCATGCACCACATCACTGGAGTTGACCATGTTTGCCTACCGTCTGCTAGGTCGTCTGAGAATTCGCATTCTGACATAACCTGCCACTGAACGAGTGTCGCTTAAAAGGTGAATCTTGTCCAAGCTATCTCCGACTCAGGCCGCTGACACGATCTCAGTTCTGATTTGTCTAATTCTCGTATTCTCTTCCGAGAGAGACTATCGACCATTTCAATTCTGATCATGAGACGCCTTCAGATGACACAATTCTAACCGAAGCTCGATCACATGTTGGTTGGGACATAAGAGATTTGCAAATTGGAATCACCTGAAAGAGATTGGCGCGCGTGGCCTGGCTCTAACAAAGGATACTGTTTTCGGTAAGCTTCGTTTGACGTTTCCAGTATACGAAGATGTCCAGATGATGCGACCCAATCACAGAGGAGCAACCCTCAGTCGGATGAACGATATGGATGCGATGATTCACATTCATCTTGTTGTTATCTATAGAATCTTGACCTGGTTGGCAGTTGATATTAAACGTGTTCTCAGATTCTTCAAGTTAACGGTTTCGTTACAGTTGCTATGGGGACGTACATCGGTCATGAAACGCTCCATCGTTTGGCTGGTTCGGAGACGGCAGCGCTGCGGAGATGCCTCTGTATACCCCCCCCCCCCCCCCCCAATCTCATTCCCGCTTGATGGGCGATGAGCCGACGTGCGGATATCCACTTATTCGCTTCCTCGCTATTCCGAGTTAGGTTAGTAGTAGACATCCCCTTATTCTACAGCTTTTCCCCACATTGAAGCAGCTCGTGATCAGCTCTCTGACAGGTATAGGCAAACTCCGGCAGAACATAGCTTCAGACCTGGGTCTACTCCAAGGTTCGTTTACTGCGAGGAGGATAGAGGAATGTACAAACAGCAACATGGTTACACGAGCGAATGTCTCGGTCGTGTCTCTGCCTGCATCCACCGTCGACCAAGTCGCTGTTCTGTGAATCGGGTGTGGTCAGGACCATCCCAGACCATACCCAGACCACCAGATAGCTTACCATCCCCCAGAAAACACTGCCAGCCTATCATCGCAAGTGAAACAGCGCGCCTATCGCAACTTATCTGGTTGGAGATCCTCTGTGGCATATCACGATTTTTGTGGGGAAGTACAGCAAAATGAAATCGGGAGGAATACGTAGGAGTTGACTCGGATCGGGTACCCCGTCGCTCATATTTCACGAACGCACACATCCCGGATCCAGTAGCTAATAGATACCTAGGTCCCTAGATCTGGTTTTCCTGGACAGCGCATGAAGAGAATTTCGAGTTGATGGGTGTTATTTGTGACGTATTTTTGACCCAGGCATCGTTACGTTGCGAACTTGCGATCAATTGACGATCATTCCATTCGTCAGCTGGGGGTTGGCAGTGCGTAGACACTTGTGGACATGATTCAAATTGGTCAGTCGTACAAGTCTCAGTTGAAAGGTATTATAGTTACATGCATTGAATTTCATGTAGCAGAGTCATTCAAGACCTCCTCAATTCCAACAGCATATGCAAAACAATATTAACACATCCATGGCAAAGGTCTTCAGTGCAGCTGCACAGGGAAAGCAAACAAACAATAGACAGTATTATTTAAATACATACAGGACACATAGGTGGGAAACATCTGGGGGGGATGAAGCTGCCAGGTGGTATGTGGTTCCAGCACATCTAAAATATGACAACAACACTCGAGCTCCAAGATCCAACTTGAGTGGTCCGACGTATGGAGGGTTAACATTCAGATTCGAATGTCAGCTATCCATATGTCGGAATTACTTCACGAAGGGTCGCCGAAAGGATCTAATTCAGGATTCGAGTCACTCCATCAATTTAGATCCAATCGAGCGACTTCGACTTACTGCCCTCAACTGGTACATTTGGCGTATCGGCTGATCTCCACGCCGGGAGCGCCGGTGGACACGAACGGGGACGAGGAATCTTAGTAGAAGGTGGTGAGTTTGGATTGGATCCAGCCTCAAGGTTAGGCGGAAGAACTGCCAATGGAGCCTGGAGTTCTGAGTCTATCTGCATGAGTCTGCGGCGTCTCTCTTCGCTAGAGGTCTGATAAGCAGTGGCTAGGTCAGAACATTGCTCGTAGGGGCAAAATAAAAAGACAAACGATCACTTCAGCTCTAAGGTTTTTGACGGATTGACATGCGTGCCCAATTGCTTTCGAGGTTCCACTGAAAAACTCGGCATAGTCCTGCAATAAGGTAGTTGCGCTATACGCGCGTGCTCGCAAACTGCACGTCCGTTCCTTTAGTCTGATAGGAGCATCATGAAACTCTTGAACGATAGAGTACTCGAGACCTACACAGTCAGACGATGATGCGTCCTTTCTATGAATTCGTGTATCAAGAGTCCGGCTTCGACAGCTTCCTTGAAAGTATTTTCCGTTTCGTGCAAAAGAGTCTCCAATGTCTTAATCTTATTACTGGGAAGGTGGGATCGACATATCGCAACCACAAACCCAAGCAGCGAGATGCCACCAGCCACGAATCCGAAGACATTAGAAGAAAAGGAGAATGAACTGTTGTTCATGGATTCGAACTTCTGGGACGGTCTGGGAACAGTGAAACAGCGGATAAGCTTATAGTTGGGGGTGGAAAAAGCAAGGAGTGTTCGAGTGTCATCTCGCCTAGTGAGCTTGTGTATTTAACGTCGAACATTCCTGTAAACACGCAGTAACCTCGAGGATCCTGCCCTGGATAATTGTTTGTACGTTTGTTTGTACCTGAGCTAACATTGTTGTGGATCTCAATGGCAGGCGCGTTCCGTTCCTGCTCACTGAGTTCCACTTAATCTTCGCCTTCTTGAATCTTGATTTTATATTCATGCAGAACTCTCACTCTGAGACATTGTATAAAGAGGAAATTTTCTGGAGGGATAGATTCCACTTTTTCAAGAACAAAGGCTACATCCTTCGATCACGTTATCATCCCGAGTGGCAGGCATCCTGGAGATTCGAAACTAATCCCATTCTCGAGTTTTATGAAGATAGTATAATTCAGTGGGTTAGTCGCCTTGCCGTTTCCCGTATATTTCTAATTCAATATCACCTCGCACCAGAAAGGGACTCTCCTTGATGCCACCATTGAAGGCAATAATGGAAAGGGCGTGTTCATCAAAAGGGTCCATTCTACGACGCATCCGGATGAGATGAAGATTGCTTCACGTCTAGGATCACTGGGTAGTCGCGAAGATAAAAGGAATCACTGTGTCCCTATACTGGCCATCTTTTCCGACGACCAGAATTCCAGGTATCAATACATCGTCATGCCCGTTCTTCGCCCTTTCAATGACCCAAACTTCACTTCTTTCGGGGAAGTCACTGACTTTGTGAATCAGACCCTAGAGGCTTGTGTCTTTGCTCTCCCATGCATATCCGTTCTGATTATATTCTCTCATCCAGGGTCTCGTATACATGCACGATCAAAATGTGGCCCACCGGTAGGTTGACGTCGTGTTCGCAGTTTACCACTGACAGTGAAATATGTAGCGATTGTGCAGCTGAAAATATTCTGATGGATGGCTCAAATCTCTACAAAGACGGTTGGCATCCAATGAATCCTTGGCAAGCGCGTGACGGCGGAGATCTCTCCCTTACCCGCAAACGCTCTGAAGTCGAGATCAAATATTATTTCATCGATTTCGGCCTGTCAACAGAGTTTGTTCAAGGGAAACGCGAACGTCTCGTAACTGGACAGAAAGGCCGAATAGAGGCTCCGGAACAAAATTCCGGATCGCCGTATGATCCGTTCAAATTAGATGTGTATTGCCTTGGGCAGGTTTATCGGAAGAAGATCGTGGACGTGCGTTTTCTCGGTTTCGGTTTGCTATTTGGGTCAAACATCCCTACAGGAGTTTAAGGGATTGGAAGTTTTGGGAGATCTTGCCCGAATGATGACAAAGCCAGATCCAAAGGACCGGCCTAGCGCACAGGAAGCACTGACAATTTGGAACAGTCTACGATCGCTTCCGTCTATTCCCCCCAGGTGGACCAGACTTCGAACCACGCAAGAAGAAGGGTCAATCGAACGCCTCGTGAACGACGCTTTGGACGTGGTTGGCATGGTCCGAGGCTCATTACTTTCATACTCTACGACTACCTAAAGCTACGAATCGCAACATCACCCGGTAAGCCCGATTCCAGGTTTGTGACGAGATTATCATGACCTGAAGGAATGCGACGCACAAGAACCTGTATTATAGTGCTAAATAGGCATTGACTGCATCCCGCGATTCCCCATCATGTCGGCCGTCGCATCATTCCCCGTATACATCATCTATTCCAGGTCCTTTATCAACATTTTCATTTGTATCCACCAAGTCTGGCTCCTTGGATAGTTCAAAATATGTACCCTAGGTGGCTCCGTCATTACTCAATTGGTCTTGCTCAGACATCGCGACCCTTTTTCTCAAGTGTTCGCTACCCGGGCAACGATATCGCGCACCAATTAACACTGGACTGACATCCCCGTACGGCTCCTCAGCCAATTCATTTCCATCTTGGATGAACACGGACATTGGGCATGCGACTCTGGGAACCATCATCAGCAGTGCCATCGAGCTAGAGATTTTATCCAAACTTGTCCCTGCATTGGTCTCAAGGATTTATATGGTGAACTATTGTTTTTCTCGTCCGGTCCCCCCATAGAATTCCCGAGTACGAATTACGAGTTTTTTTTCTTCTCCTCAAACCTGCGCTCGAATAAATTTAGTTAATTTCTTAGGTACCCCTACAGGTATAATCGGACTGAAATGAGACGTAGATTGATCCAATGGAACGACTCGGTGTCTCAAAGTTACGACACACAGTGCTGCGTGCCTTACGTCAACACTGAACCGGACTCTGCTTCATCACCCAGCGACACACCGGATGCGAAAGCCACTACCAATGCAGCATCATATTCTCTGCGATTTATGCACCAGTCGACTCTCTCAAGAACTCTGCGGAAGGAGCGGACGAACCACCGGAAACATGTCACCTCCTATTCTACAAATATCCGAAACAGAGGTCACTCACCCCGCGTCAACTCGTACGCTGCGAATGTGCTTCCGGCAGCCGGTATACTGTACAGAACATCATGACCTCTGTTCGCATATCCATTATGGGTGATTTGGAACTCACCTTCGGAGTACTGTGATGGAAGAAGTTGTGTTGGTGACCTGAACGCTAACAAGAACGAAAGAGATAAGGAGACTCACGCGACGGACTCAACCCCCTGAATAGTCCCTTGCTGGGGTGACACAACCATCCAATTACACACCTTTCAAAGACAAAGAGTGATGCGATGATGCTTACAAACCACCTTCGGAGACGACTGCTCTGAGCTCTGCGTTGATGTAGGTCCATGGACGCGACATTGGGGGTGTAGAACGCAGCTGGATACGGGATTTGATGACATCTACAGAGATGTATGGCATAAGAACAGGATCTGGGAAAAACTTGGAGCTTGTTATGGGAAATGGGCGTACCAAGGGGATAACAAGAAAGCCAATATGCAATCTATGTTGATGTAAATCAAACGTGACAATCAGCTAAATGGAGGAATATCTGATGGGGGGTAGCCATACGAACCCCTCCAGTTGATCCGCTCGCGAGAAGTGCCCAAACGGGTATCTGTTGCCCATATATCCCTTGAAATTGCCGTTTCGAGAATTCGAATCCTTCGCGTTGTGCAGACCGAAATAAGTATTATGTAGAGATATTGGTTTGAGGACAAGCCGTGAATGTCGTCGCTGGGGAATGCAATAGGGAACTGGTGCTCACCTGCGTAGAACCTAATCATATGGGTCACATTCTTACCAGAGATTATAGACAGCATGTTACCCACCCAGCGTATGCAGGAATTTCTCGCGCAACGGTAACCTAGTGGAACATCCCAATCAGAAATAACACAGCCTGATATCTGCAGCCCGGAAGAAAATCCACAATGCCTCTTGAGCTTCACTGTGTTGAAGTGAATAAATATGGACATGCCAGTAAGGCTCAACGTGATGCTCTACGAACGGAAACCCAGCGAATTTGGAAAGAGAATAGCTCACCCAATACCCTCTCATGATCCCCCTTGTGAAACCCCACTCTCTCCACATCTCCCTTGCGACAGCCCGAAGCCGTTTATCACTCGCAGAACCGTACTGACCTTGCATCCTAACTTTAAACATCTCGACTGTGGATTGGGACGTGAGGGATTGGGCGAAATAGATAAGCACGAGTGAATGAACCCACCAGGGCTAGCGAGAATGGCATTGATAGCACCGGCCATGCCACCCGCAAGTGCAATTTGCTGGATGCTCAAATCTGGAAAGGGAGAGATGACTCGCTTCGACGCCACATAGGCGGCGAAGAGGAGAGAGTTCACTCCAGCGATACCGAGAAGCGGACTAGCCATGCCTATGGTGGCATAGAGGTTCAGATCATGGCAGAATGTATGGACAAAGTCAGGGTGTCGGATCAATATGGCGGAAGGGGACATACACGTGTCACTTGAGTGCTTATACACAATGGAAGTCTAAGCGGAATGCGAACCTTTGTACAACGCAAAAAATCCCTCTTTTCGGATTGTCTGGGCAAGGATATCCATGGGCCCGTTCTATCATTCAAAAACCAATCAGACTTCAAATGCCATACTTCCGAACGAAACGAGAAATGGATCGTGACTCACAAACATTCCTTCTGTATTACCAGCAGGAGAATGACCATGAATCAAGTAAAATAACACGACGGAGAGAGAAACATCGACGCACTGGGCGCAATTTGTGCACGGGTCTTGACAGTATCGAGGGGCTGACCGACAAGCACCTGCGCGGCACCTCCGAAACTGCCCGCGATGAGGTCGTTGATGGTGGAGGCATATGGATTGGACATGATGGGTGAAAAGTGATATGTCTTACGTCTAGTGCGGTGCTGAGAGAAAGAGAACGAGTTCAAAAAGCACGCCTATATGTCGCAATCATCACACGCTCGTTCCGACTTTCTTTCGGAATCGTTTATAAGGCATGACACGTACTACTTTTGAGTTTTGACACGCGTCCGCAACAAGAGCTTAGAGAACAGGGCGGCTACTGAACTGCAAGAACTCCTTGGTTCATAATTTTGACCAGCGAGTGATAGTTAGAATGAATTTATTCACTGTGTTAGGATCCGTGGAGGTCCCGGATTGAGTCGTTCAATTATCGTTATAGCTTCGTCTGAGCATCTTCAAGTTCTGAATCAGATATGATCAGATCCCATTATCTTCGATTATATTCCACTTATAAACCCCACCGTTCTCAGGAAACATCCTACTATTGCAGAACTGTGATAAAATGCTAGGTCAACATGTAGATTGTTATACAAAATACAGGACAATGATATCAATTGAGTGGTCGTTGGGTGAGAGCGCTCTATCCGATCTACCACTCGAGGGCGATATATCCTGAGTGACCGATATAATCTAGCCATTCAGGTTCCTTGGGAAAATTCCCGGCGCTTTTCGTGAGTCGTGACCATCCCCAGGTGGGAAGTAGCGAACTGAGGACGACACATTGTGATGTACCATCGTCGTTGACTGGGCAAACCAGTCTTATCACATATCCCTTCCTCCATGTGGTCCAAGCTGCACAATCCATGGCGGAGCCCGAGAAGGATGTCATCAACTTCTGGTAATACACCCTTGGCAAATTCAACATTTGTCATGCCTGATGAACCGAGGCGGTCATAGAACGACAGAGGCTTTGTGATGCTGAGAGTGTCTTCTCACTTCCAGAAAGTGTTTCAACAATTGAAGGAGCAGGACTCAGTGGTGAGGTCCTGTTACTTAACTTGAAATTGGAGACGATCGCCATAATTCTTGTTCCCAAGATATTACTCCAGAACCACGCCGCATTGACACCCACCAGGGCGCGACATCGTCGGTGAGATTCTTACCTGACGGAAAGCACATCGTCACCGGCGGCGAAGATGGAACGGTTCGACGGTGGAAGTTAGAAGAAGGTAGTGATCATGCTAGTGAGGTGGGGAAACCGATCCATTCTGAAGGAGGCATGAACGCGGCAGTCGTCTCGAAAGATGGCAGGTGGGTTATACTCGTCGGGACTGAAGGTCGGAGGATCACAGTTTGGGACGCGACGACCCATGAAAGAGTGGTCGAGTCCATCGAGGCGCACGAACAGAAAATCACTGCAATCGACGTATCACCAGACGCGTCAAAAATTGCAAGTGGATCGCGAGACGGAACGGTGATCGTCTGGTGCTTGGAAACGGGGCAACGTCTTGCGCGTCCGTTCAAACAGGGCCAGTCGGTCTCGTCTGTCCGGTTTTCTCCTGCGGGTGACTGCCTCGCCAGCGCTGGGTGGGATTTCTCGATACGCGTCTGGAACATTTGTAGTGGCGCTAATCATTTTGTAACGTGCATTCCGACCAATCCGGCCTACTCGCTCGCTTGGTCCAACGATGGTCGTCGTCTCTTTGCTGGTTGTTATGGCGGGTCAATTCTGTGTTTCGACCTTTCAAGTTCGACGCCAACCATGTCAGAATGGCCAGACCACCCTCACGTTGACTCCATCTCCACACTCTGCCTCTCGAACAACGGCAAGTTCATCATCTCTGCTTCGAGTTCAGAATGTTTTGTCAAGATTTGGGATGTGCGTACACGCTCCGAAATTGGCTCTCTTAAACATACCGGCGAGGTGCTTGATGTCGAAGTCTCGCCTGACGATGGTCACCTCGTGTGTGGCATAAAGGATGGAAAAATTTCCGTCTGGAATCTCCGAAGGGTTCTTCCGATGTCCTACTTCTATCATGTAGGCTAAAACATCTGCGACACGATCGCCTGGTATTGAATGTCCTGTCTCTCAGTCTTTGACCGCTTTCCCGACGTTCCCTTCTGGTTCGGACTCGCACCCTATCGTAAGTCTTCTTAATCGTTCAGGTACTCGTCGCGATCTTATCTATCGAATCTTTGAACGTCATGATGCAGTTAACGGATGTAAGCAATGCAGCCTATGTCTCGTGGAGACGAGCCGAACTAGCCAGAGCCGAGGAAATACTGTCGAATGAAATTGGGCGCAGCTCGAGTCCTTTACACTACCACCTTGCTAACAGGGCCCTCGTCCGGGCACGCCTGCGACAATTCGTTCAGGCATTTGGCGATGCACAGGCGGTAACTTGCACTTTCATCCCTATGGTTACTCTCGTTAATATTTTGTGACATCAAGTCGCTCTCTGTCAAGCCATCGCTTGTCGCCATCCTTGCAAAAAGCGTTGCGCAATCTAATCAAGAACTGTACAACGCTGCAATAGAGACGCTCGATGTTGCGCTTGAAAACTGTGATCATAAAGAAAAAGATTTCGTCAACGTGATCAAAGTACGCATGCATCCATATGGCCAGGGTCGTTATCACACTATCGTCGCATTCAGGCCATCACCTTCTTTGATGCCGGGCTCCGTGACGATGCCATACGCCATGTGAACGATCTGGTTGCTCGTTCTCCAGATGTTAAACATCTTTGTGCTTTCGTCCAGGCAAGTGGTCGCATTGTAATTTGGGTGCTGTTCTCACCGTATGCATGTAGGCAAAAATGTATGCTCTTCTCGCGACGGATGCTATGGAGAGTCTGGATTTCATTAGGGCGATGCCCTTGTTCGCGCAAGCACGGCATCTTTGTCCCTCTGGCCAATATCCAGAAATGGACACTGTTTCACTCGTGAGACATTCCTCCAATCTGTCCGGGAAAACTATTGAGATGTTTCTCAAGGTCAGCGGTTGGGTATTTGATGGTTTGAGGGTCACAATCTATCGGGAATCGTGCGAGGCCTGCTGCACCGCGAAGCGCACACAACTGGTGTTAGACACCCTTCGAGAGATGGAAAGCATCTTCAGAGACGAAATAAAATTGAGGAGTGAACTCAGTGGGTGGCTCGCTGGTAAGTCTGTGTACCATATTTAGTTAGAGCAACACCTCACTCGGATGCTCCCCTTTAGGTTTCAAGTCCCGATGCGTTGAGATGTCGGAAAGCCAAGGCGACGGGGCGATGCATAGCGAGAACTATGACAATGCCATTACGCAGTACACGGTAGCTTTGGCCATTAATCCAGCCCCACTGCTAGCAGCAACCTTATTCGCGAAGCGCAGCAAGGCACAGGCAGCGTTGAGTTTATGGTATGATGCCTTGAAGGATGCAGACGAGGTGCGTTTACTCGCTGCTGCATTGGTGCTTCTATCAAATCCAGCAATTCGTGTCGATTAGGCAATCAAATTAAATCCTTCTTCTCCCTTGGGTTATGAAAGAAAACATACAGCGCTACACGGGTTGGAGCGCTATGGAGACGCGATTAACGCTCTGACAACGATGATATCGATTCTGGAAAGTTCACCCGACCCAGAGATTCGATGTGAGTTTCCTCCGATCGTTGATGGTTTCCCTCCGACCTTGTTCTTGTAGTCTTGCGCGGTAATTACATCAACCCATCAGATGTGAAGAACGCGGTTTTGGAGGTTTTTAGAAAATTCGTCGATAATTCCCCTTTTCGTCTCATTGATACTAGGAGTGGGCGGCTCTGTGACGCCGAAAAGAGGAGAAAGATATTCCAAGAGGATCCGATATTCCAAGAGTTGGTCTCATCTATGACAACCCAAATACACCGGGAGCGCATCGACACAGTCACCAGGCAATATTTTCAATACGTCATGCTCTCTCATCGATGGGAAGCAAAAGAGCTCGAACTAGCTGACGTTCTGGACAAGTCTGTTTACGAACTGGATACCTCGCCGGCCCTTACCAAACTCCAGCGGTTTTGTCGCCTGGCGTGTGATGCCAAGTTTCGATGGGCCTGGAGTGACACGTGTTGTATCAACAGGGACAAGGACGTCGAGTTTGCAAAGTCTATCAACTCTATGTTTCACTGGTACCGTTGTTCGGCGGCCACCATTGTTTATCTCACTGGTGTACCACCTCAAATGATCCCTGGTGCATTAATGGGGAGTGTCTGGATGACACGTGGATGGACCTTACAAGAACTCCTTGCGCCACCCGTCATTCGTTTCTACTATGAAGACTGGACGCCATACTTGAACAACACATCTCACAACCACAAGGAATCCGCCGACATCATGCAAGAATTAGAGGACGCGACCGGCGTCGCCGCACATGATCTCCTCGCCTTCCATCCAGGCCTGCAAGATATCCGGGTCAAACTTCGATTAGCGTCGACACGCGAAACGACGGTGCCGGTGGACACGGCCTACGGTCTCTTTGGCATTTTTGGCTTGACAATGTCGGTCATACATGGAGAGAGCCAGCAGCATGCGCTTGGCCGTCTGTTCCAGGAAATCGTGGCGCGTTCGGGCGACGTCGCCTGCCTTTCCTGGGTAGGGCGATCGTCCGAGTTCAACAGTGCCTTTCCGGATCATATCCAAGTCTATCAACGTGCCTCTAGTACGGTACCCCATATAGGAGAAGAGGACATGGAGAGACAGGTCGTCGATCTGAGGCATACCTGGACGAGCGAGCAGAAGGCGCAGGCGATGGCATTTTACCAAAGGCTGTATATGCTGCCCCCGGCGCGGTGCACTAACCAACACCTTCACGTGCCTTGCATCGTCTTCCCTCTGACGATGCTCAAGAAAGCCAAGCGAACCGACGGGGTGCGCGTGTATCGTGCTACGACGAGCGGACTGGAAGATACGGACATACCTACAGAGGAGAGGTTACTATCAAAGAGTCAGGGCCCGGAGGACCTCGTTGTCGTGTGTCCGTGGATCCATGAACTGCTTGATGCGGCCCCACTTCGCCACGGTTGTCCTCAACATCTAAGTGGGGAGGCAGAGTCGCCCTCTGACAGCGAGTCGGAGCCAGAATCAGAATCAGAACACGTCAAGTCCGCACGCGAACTCGCCTTTGACTTGCGTAGTGCAGGCGCTACCTCGGTCTCACTCCCAGACCCAATAACTCCTTTACCCCATAGCTTGGATCAGATAGACACTACCTTGAGAGTGCTGAGGCTGCTTGTTCGTTTCAGACAACCACTAGGTGCATTTCTGTTGCTGGCCCAGGGGCACGGGCAATACAGGAGGGTTGCGACAGATCACGATATCATCATACGTGTACGCAACGAGGTCTCCCTCGACGATATGATCCTAAATACGCTGGAAATTCTATGATTCTCATTCTCCCAGCAGGACGGCCCGGAATGCTAATATGTAACGTTCTTACTGCTTATATAGTAACTATTATACCTGCTGCATAAATACATAGAGAAGAGCTGGAAAAAAAAAATCCATTCGTATGACACCCCGAGCATATGTACTTCGACAATGTGACAGGAACTATTCGTATATGCCTAACACAGATGCACGCAAGTTTCAAGAACACATCCTGTACTCGTAAGACCGGGCATACCATTGGTCATCCCTCTGGATCCAGGTTTTGCCTCAACATAGGATTCGGAGCAAACTCCGGTGTTGTCATGGTCTGTGCTAGCATGCTTGGCATCGTCGTCGTGCCCATATTGGTGCGGCGGCTGGCGGCCTCGCGCAGATTGAGCACCAACCGCGATGCCTGTAAAAAAAGTGGAATTGTTCAGAATGGATACAGCTTCCTTGGTGTTTTAACATTCATATTAAGCAAGGGACTCACACTCCAGGAATAAATCCCAAGCCGCCACCTGTTTTGTGCCAAATGTGAATCAATCATGCCCGCCATACACAACACTTATACACGAAAAAACACGTACAGTATGAGCATAAGCGACGTGCTCAGCGCGGGGCTTTCGGAAACCTCGAGCATAACAATACTGACGAGCAGGACAACTGCAACCCAGGGGCGCAGTGAAGGAATGAATATAAATGTCCGGTCGCTTGACAATAGGTGGATAACTTGAAACACATACCGAATTGCCTAACAACATCAAACAGTAAAACAACCATACGAACGAAGGAAATCCTGAACATGACATACAAGATGTAAAACATGGCACCATCGTATACAATGGACACAATAAGCGGAGAGAGGTACTTGACGTCCATCAGGTGGGTCGGTGTACTGCGTCGGTCGTGAATAAACCGTATGACCGTCATGGCGAAGAATGCCGCTGCCAAACCACCGACTTGTGAGTAGATATGTTTGACGGCTCGGACAACAATACGACTGACTAGCAATGAGGAGCATGGGCACGCTGAGGAGGGCAAGTTTTGTGAATAGATGCACTGAACCTCATGCAATGATCTATTAGACTTACTAGGATATCAGACCAGTGGACAAGTTACGATAGGTTACAATACACCCAGGCATGGGGATGCCAGTTGGTACAGGGATCACAGATGCACTTATTCGAATTGTTGCGGCCACGTACAATTCGAGCTGCGTCATGTACGTTCAACTTCATCAGTTATCTCAGTAGTAACACCGAAAACCGACCCCAAATTGACCTTGTGGAGGCACATTTTAGTCACCGCTGTCACATGTCGAGCAGAAACATACGTACAGATTATAAGCAATATAAAGAAGACAAGGGCTGCAAATATGATGTATTCAGGAAGATCCGAAAGGCCGCCATCACGCTTACCTTTTTTGTTCTGGTACATGGCATACAAACGCATCGTGAGAAGGACGTTCGCGACGGTGGCGACCGGCACCTCTCCAGCTCTACACTTTCATGGGTACCTGGAGCAGCTGTAGTTGGGTGAACTTACAACAAGAGAGCCCACAGCCAGCCTCTACAGCTGACATATCAAATTTAGTGTAAAAGCTAGGAGCCTAGATTGTGGGCGGAGCGGACATACAACTATATATGAAATTAGATGTGAGCGCGTTGCCTCTGGTCACACCAGAAACTTGACGTACTTGCAAGGGGAGGCCGACCGTCGTGATCACTGGAAAGGGGAGTAGTTAGGGAGGGTAGATGTCGCAAATCTTTGAGATCATCAGAACACACCTGAAAAGACGGTGCTGAGTACAGAGTTCCCAAAATATCCAAAGGATCAGTAGGAGCTACAAAAGTAAGATATCGGTTGACTTGCATCATGTAAACCAAGCTATAATATCTTGCAAAGATGAACAGGGCTTTGGATACAGACCATTTCGCCCTGGTGCCATCATGGTAAAAGCATCAACTTGCAGGTAGCTGTACTCGAATAAGCAGACAGACGCACTTCCAGACATACTCAATCTGTGATGCAAAGTGTCACCATTTCAGTGACAGTTTGTTGTCAACAGCAATCTAGTCTATCTTACCTCCCTCTCTAAGTTCAACAAGACGTCGTGGGACAAAAGGCTGATGGTAGATACTAGGTAAAAGCCAGTGAGCACTTAGGAAGATATTTATAGGCTACTAGCAGAACTCGACACTTACTACAAATATATGCATTGGTCAGATTTTGCTGTATCCCCACCACCCATAACGATATATCCTGTTCGGTCCCGGGTGGAAAAGCCGACATCCTTCTGGTGGTCCTCTGAGATTTGGGAAGGACGACGTTGAGTCGCCACCAAGTAACCAGGTGAGGTGGGAGTGATTACGCAGGGTTAGCCCGGCACTGGCAGCTCGCCGGTCTAACGGAGCTTTCTTTTTCCTTGCGGCACAGGACCATGACTCGGCTGCGCAGGTATTCTTGAATGCCGGAGTTCCTAGTCCTATCATAAACCCCTTCTGCCTGCTGCTACTTAGCTTTTTCATCATATTATGGAGCTCGCTGTCACTTTGCTTTCGCTACGGAATCGAAGCCTGTATGATCACCAAGTTGATCCAAATCGAATCTCTGGTCATCCATCTGTGATTGGGGTTCCACAGCGGTACGGTGACGCCGTGGCATTTCGACGACGGATATGGTGGGCTCGGATGCGGTGCCGCCATGACTCGGAACATTGAACACACCGCTAGCAGACCATACTACCCACGGTGCACGGCCCACGGGCTTTCGCGGGTAGGCCAGTGCTACATTCCCCAACTTGAAGTATGTAGTTCCCGAGTGTCATGGTAGTCGAGATGGGTTTTACGCTGCAGCGAATGTCAGGCAGCCCACAAACGGGCAGTATACTTCAGTTCAACTCCTTGGGAATGGGATGTGAATATATTATGTCATCAAATATGATATGAACTGTGTAAGGTTCAGCTGGTTTCCTCATGTCGATCCATGTCTTTCTCCTCACATCTGCGCGTGTCGGCGAAAATCGTACGTCCACACGGATTCGCGACGCGCCTCTGTAGTGTGGGTGTCCCCTAGAATACTTCACAGCTTACCGTGTGGTAAAGCATATGCGAGTGCAAGTTTACCCCCCGGATGCCGAGTCGAGATGGGTCAGCTCTCAGTGGAGTATCCGCGCTATTGCCTTATCTGATTTCCGTAAGAAAATTAACATTAGGTCTATGACTATTCTTTTCATATTTCTTCGAGACATGAACCCAGGTTGACCTCGCAAGCGGATAAGATGTGCACTGTGCTGTACTCCATGCTATCGGTCAAGCCATCCTACAGCTCAAACCGAGCCAGTGTGGCAGCACTCCGAGTCGATAGGCCAGTTCTCCTAGGCCAACCATTATGCGACACTTTCTGTCACAGTGTCCTGGTTGTGCCTCAACATGGGATTCGGCGCGAACACCGGTGTTGTCATGGTCTGCCTCGCAAGCGCCGAGGTGCCCATACTCGTCCGATTCATCGCCTCACGCAGATTGAGCACTAGGCGCGATCCCTGTCATGAAGAATAAAAATAATAATTGAGCGACAGCATCCGAATTGAGAAACTCGAAATGACATACACTCCAGGAATACGCGGTAACCCGCAAGCTGCGTTGCGTGAATGTGAATACATTGTACCCGCCACACTGCAAGCGGAGAAGCGAAAAGCACGTACAGTACGAGCATGAACGGGTTCAATGGAACGCCTTCAGAAATCTTGATCGCGATAATGCTGAAGAGTAGAATGACTGCCGGCCATGAGATGAAAATGAACGGGTTATACGTCGGTCAAGTCACGAAGATGCCAGTGAATGACATACCAAAGAGCCTATGGCATGTCAAACCGTAAGCCACCATCGGAAAGGACATACACAGGACATACAAGAAATAAAACAAAGCACCGTCGCGCACGATGAGCACGATGAGTGGAGAGAGAGACTTGATGTCCATCTGGAGCTTCGGCATACTGCGCCAGCTAG
>JBBPSL010000078.1:15165-46893 GCA_038093555.1 Butyriboletus appendiculatus
TGAGCCACAACTAACAAGTTGTCGGAATGTTTAATTCTTTGCTTCCGCGCGCTGGTTAAGTTCATCCCTGCAAGCCCGACATGCCGGCTCCCGATAAGACTGGCGGTACCTAGATAATAGCGTAGACCGAATCTGACCGATTGAGTTAGCACGTGGTACCTGTTTTTCTCCCGCAAACACCTGTTACACCTCTACTAGTCGGTCTCCTTCAAATCTGTTAGCGATGCCCTGAGTTTAAACCGCCATCGGTTGGGTGATGGAGATATTCTACAAGTACGACCGAAGGTGAAGTGAAACGAGATCGGCTGCTATTTTTAATAATCTCAGACGATCAGTATCATATGAGGACACTCTTTTCCGCCGCGATCTGAAAGGCGCCGATCCACCACAAGTTGATGTTACTGTCTCGGATCTGAAACTCTCCGCGGTGACCTCCAAAAGGTTAACCAGCACGCTAAAGGGATCCAGATCACAGGGGGAGGGAAATTTGGGGTGAACTCTATGTAAGGACACGGCACATTACTTTTACTATCCTGATGAACTCATCCGTTACTGTACCTGGCAGAAGGTGGTCCTGCCGTCGGTGCATAGCCTTGTATCCTTGTTACCCACTTTCGACCCTGCAGGGCCCCGAGGGTCTCTGTAAGAGGGATTGGTTTTACGTCGACTATCTGTAACTGATGTCTGTATCCTCAGACTTTGCGGCCAGTTTGGAGCCTAGAATCACATACCACAAATGGACGATAGTCATGGGCGACGTGAGTGCTTTCAGCAGGTGGATTTGCTCATTCGAGTCATTCAGTATCTATTCAGCAAGGGTACAATCAAGCAGGGTGGTAGCCGCCCGCTTCCCGCTGAAGAGGCTGATCCTCTGGGCAACTGTAAGCCATGGTGGTTTCACTAGGATGGGCCGTACCTGTTTATCTAACCAGATGGCTGGTCATTACTCGGTGGCAACCAATTCGTGCAGCCTGAACAGCTTTTGTAACAAACTGAGTTGGGAACCAACAGAGTCCAAAAGTTTGTCTCTCTTGGACAGTTTCACCGAGACTCTCGAACGGGCTCTCAAAAGAGTAAGCATCATAAAAAGTGTGCAAACAGGATATAACTATATACATATTTGTTGAATGATATATGTTTTGCCTTGAAATGCCAGAGTCACTCGTTACCTTGTGGGTATATCAAATGTTTCAGTATGTATTCCATGATGTCTCGTGTGTGGCACATGTGTATACAGATTGATAGTGAAGCTTGAGCTCCCGAGGTGAAAGAAAACATGTCATACAGTATTATTTTCGTTTGTGGACCTGATCGGGTTGACCGATACTTCCTCACCTCACCGCAACAACGTCGGTTACTTCTAATGTTGGTTGTAGCTACAAGTTAGTTGATCATAGAACGAATGTAGTGAGTGTGCGAATCAGATTTTGTTTCTAAAAAAGTCTTCCTGTGATGTCACATTGGACTCAAGGTCCCGAGGTCGGGTGTCTTTGGGACTGTGGCACTGATAACGAGCCGTTGGCTCGGTGGTACGATATGTTCCGCAGGCATTTCCACGCCTCCTGCGAGGATTCCCACTCGCATCATTGCTAAGAGCTAAACGTTTTGAAATCCAGGGTACGCATGGCAGAGGGGAATACGATCAGAGCCAACTAAACGCAGAATCACGCAATGACGCACGTTATGAGCAGCGTGTGAGTGGGAATATATTCCCCCGAAAAACGCGGCAGTCATGTCTTTGCCAGTGTTCTGCCTCAAGAGGGCCGTTCCCCCCGGATGATGGTCTAGGAACAACGATGTATCATGGATGAAACCTGACACCAGCAACAACGTGCGTGATTTCGATTCTTCTTGGACTGCGACATCCGGTCAGCACCCCAAAAGTGAAGTGAGACCTTGGCATACATGATTCCCACGTCACTACGGGAAGCTCGTCGGGTGGGACAGGCCAAGCAATCGAATCTTGGACATTCTTGAGAGCCTTGAGCTTCATTGTGAGGGCGCTCTTTTCGATCTCGTTGCTAGGGAATACCCTAAGATGGGAAGCGAACCCAAGGAACTGGCATGTAGCAATGAACCACTTGGTTGGGTCATACTGCCACCAGCGAAACGCATTTCTAGAGACCGAGAGTCGCGTGAATGAACCGCAGACAGAGAAAAAAAATTCTTACCGGTAATCCATGGGGAACTGATGGTGAAAGTTATGGTACCCTTCACCCATCGTGAGGATAGCAGAGACGAAATGGTCACGAGGAGATTGCCTGTCATCGTAAGGTGTGCTTCCAAAGTAGTGTGCAATAGAATTGATGCAAAACGTGCTCTGCGAATGGAAGTCAGAGCAATAATTCGTGTGTGGTGAATGACATACATGATGACAAGCGGTCATGCGGAGTGCCCCAACGAAGTAAAAACCACCTCGCCAATCCCCATAGAGCAAGCCGGGGATACACATTGGAAGGATATAACCAACAATGGTTAAAATGACAAAGTACCAGCGATGCTGCCACTGCACGAGTGGGTCATTCTTCAAATCGGATGTATCCACTGGTCCTGGACGGAGGTCGGTATCAAATATAACCCATCCGATGTGGGTCCATAATAAGCCTCTCTCCGAATTATAGGGATCGAGGTCCGTGTCGGTGTGTCGATGATGAGAACGGTGGCGACGGGCCCACCAGTAGCAAGAACCTTGGACCGCGCTTGCACCAGCGAGGATGAGGAATACTTGAAGAGGGTAAGAGGCTACGTAGGATCTATGCGACCAAAGACGATGGTAACCTGTAAAAGAAGTCTTGATATTGACGTCGGCTCGGCAGTCTCTTGTAGCTCACCAGCAGTGATGCCTTCGACGTCAGGGTTAGTGTGAATGAGTAAGCGCGCGAGCTTCTTAGGGCTTACCGAGCATAGAGAAGACATAATAAAGTGCAGTCCAAACGACGGTTGTCGTGAGGATTGGGACATAAAAGAAGGCATAGAGGGACAAGACCGGGGTGATCACTAGGACAGAGAGATTGAACCACCTGATGCCAGTGATGGGCGGAAAACCCATGCTAAGGTATTCGACGGCAGGTGCGCCAAGCATAGCTCCAAGTGTCTATAACCGACAAGCAGGGGGGTAAAAGGACGTCCCAGCCGGATTGGGTTGGCGACTCGATGTTGTCGGGAAGGTAGGTAGGCATGGGGGGATGGGATTTATATATTATCCCAGTGGGATAAGCTGTTTGGTCCTATACGTGAAAATGACAGCGCTTTCAGCCGGTAGCCACGGTTCAACCAACCATGAAACCGGCTAGCCCATGGTTCAGAACGGAGCGGGAAACAAGATTCGTTGCGGCATTTAAATCGAACAAGCGCTCAACTTCAAATGGACTGAGCCGTACTGGCATGAGAAACCGATTTGTACCGACAGCCCAAAGCTCGGGATGAAACAATACCCATCAAACAATTACAATTTTTTTTCCGTTACCCTTTTTCGGATTCTTTCTTCAAGGGATCTGGTCATCCTGACCCGCTCCGGGTCTATAAACTTAGAGCGAAGGTGATAACCTTCGTCGGCCATCATCATTTCGACTTACGTCGCGAAGAGAAGCATATCCAAGAGCTGATTAATTCTCTCCGCCTTCACGTGCATGATCCGTGGTCAGAGTGTACGGGTCTTGGCTCCATCAAATTATGACCATGTACGAATGATTAAGTTACCCCACTTTTTCTTTCAACAACGTGCACATGTTTTAATTGTTTCGGTAGCTGTGCTACCCGTCCCTGATCCAAGTTCCTTTCAACTGTCAACCTTGTGATCAAATACAGACGGCAATCGTTCCGCGGAACATGCGGCACCGTGTTTTGGAGTCCTTGAAGCTGCATGTTTGTCACCCATCACGATAGCAATCAGCTTTGAGCATTGGCATTATCATCCAGACATGATGCACTGTGGAACGAGACTGGGATGGGATATGTAACAGTAAAATAATTGGTGTGGACGCGGTGAATGTTCCCGCAGGATCACGAAGCTGATGAACTGATCGGTGAGGGCGACGGGCCACTCCTAAAGTAATTGGTAGCCCCCGTAGTAGTCGGATCAGAAGTATTCAAGTCCACTGTAGTAAGGGATTGCAGACTTCTAGGCACCAGCGTGGTGAAGTCATCATCTTCCGAGGAACTCTCGGACTCTGATGATGAACTCGAGTACACCCGGTATATGTATGTAACGATAACGAGCAAGTTGCATACAAACGAGGATAAGATGAGCTGCGAAGAATTCGCACGAGTTCAGAAATCGGTGATAGCTCATAAACATACCTCCAAGTTAGCAAGAATATTTTGGGCATTTTCCTCATAAGCTGCCTCAGCGATAGCACGCGGCAATGAAATCATGGATATGACCGCACTACATGAGAATGTCGACAAGATCATCCTCCGCTGTCGTCGGGGAAGCTTGACCCTCCAAAGAAGTCCAAGAGAAAGAATGACGAGAATTGCGTCGCCAACGAAATCGGCTGCTAGAGAGTGAGCGAAATATTTTTAAAAGATAGGTATAGGTACACTCACCTGTTACTTGAAAGATTGCTATCGGAGTCGAAATGTGGCATGACTCGAAGAGTGCGGATTTTTGGTTTCTCACACATGACCATACCTTCAAAACAATTATTACTACCCAGAGAATGGCGAAGAAGGCACTGATGGCACGCACAAAATTGCAGAGACAGGTGGAAGGCAAGGTGATTCGGATAATTGAATAAAGTAGACTCATTCGAACGGACCTATTGGTTATAAAAGCTAGTTATCAGACAGTCTGTTAACGAAATGCGATGAGACTCACCATACGATGCTGGTAAATAAGAAAGAGATCCAATTAGGAATTTCAACCATCTCAGAACCTGCTAGAGGTGAACGAGTTATTGCATGTCCAAGTGCACTCAAACCCAGCGCGACTGACTGGCCTGGATACATGTCAGAATTACGGTGGCATATGCCACTGCAACGACCATCGCTACCGCTGCCCACGCATCCTCCCACCAAAATCTTCGTATCTTCAGCCGAAACGCCAATCGAAAGAGACTGACTAAAGCTGTCAGCAGTTGAATAACGCTGAACGCGACTGGAACGGTTACGCTAGTCAGTAGAACTCAAAGAGTTGTTGGAAACTCACTCGCAAAAGCTGTAGCCACGACTGCCATGGCAAAGATATGGGGCACATTGATCTGCGAGACCTGCTTAAATGCAACCTGAATCATACTATAGCAAACTAGGTGATACAGGGTCAGCAGGCCGCGAGAAGACGGGACAATGTATGCCAATCATGAGTAGAAGTGCCAATGAATGCCACCTTACGTTGGGCCTCCAAAGTTCCATTGAAGGGGCATGGCTTGGCCCCTACCTGAGTCAGGGTATTGAATTTATTCTGATCAAAACTCAGCGCTGCACGGACTTGTAACTCCGGCATCGTCCGACTGCAGTCGTTTGACGCGAGGCGCTGCAACAGTCACTTGACCTTCCTGATAATAATATATCTTAAGACTAACCCAGCTACTGTTTCAGCCAAGGTGGGAACGTGTTAGAAATTTCCATGGCATCATCGCGTTCTGACTTTTGAGGTCGACCTTTCTTATAGCGTCAAGGAGATCAGATATGTACGCCAGTTTTAGAAGGTTTTTGACCCGGCAGGTATGTAGGACGAGGCAACCCGTTCACTATAATGTGCTTGAGAGACAACTCACTGAGTCACGACAAAGTTAACTCCAATTGATCACGTTTGTGAAAAATTCTGCTAACCGCGCTGCTTCTCAAACATCTGTCGTTCCCTGTGGTGGTCAGGCGACTCAAGGATGGTGCGAAGCGGCTGCCCGTTCCCGGTGACAAGACGCAAGCTAAAAGCAGGGGTGTCTCGAGAGGGTGAGTCTGAACTTGTTCGAGCATCTTCCTTAACTTGGGCCCAGGAGCAGGGACACGATTTCAGCACAAAAACAAGTTCCTCATATACTAACGATGGTCGTAGTAACAACGTTTGCTACGTTGATGGTGGCTATTACGGCAGCGTCGACCACACGGGCCAGTAACGCCCCAGGTTTCACCTTACCCCCTGGTGCCGTGGTATGTTCTCTAACGCGGCTCACAAGAAGAGAGTGTTAACAATCTCAGTACATTAACCCCCTCGAATACAATGTCGTGGGTGCAAACTACACTCAATGGCGTACAAACGATTCTTTCGTGGGTTTTAATCCGACGAACGCGACCTCACCCTTCATCCAAGTCTTTGATCCCTCCTTCGTCGATATAACAGGACCGAATGCAACTATTCGGGCTGTGGTGTCGAACCCAGGCTTTGCCTTCGCTCATGAAGCCCCAATCTACGTCCCCGACCTCAATGTCGTTTTTTTCTCCAGCAACGATGGTGGTCCTCTTGGATATAATGGCTGGTACAACAATAGTGTTGTCTCGATGCTTAACATGACGGAAGTCGATAAAGCCCTTGCTACTACCACGGGTGGAGTCAACGTACAAATCCAGACCGTGAGCAAGACCTACAATAGGCACGAGGACGGGATGGCTCACGCTTGTTCAGCTAAACCTTTCTGACACTGTGCAGATGGTTAATGGAGGCACGGGCCCTTACAAGGGAAATCTTCTCTTCGTCGCGTCAGGCCGTGCCCTTCTGCCCCCTTCAGTCGTACTCGTGAACCCCAGCCCACCATTCAATACGACCGTCCTGCTGGACAACTTCTACGGCAGGCAGTTCAACTCACTAAACGATGTCAAGGTGCTACCTGGCACTGATATCATGTTTTTCACAGACCCCACGTAATTAAAGTTCTCTGTTAACCTAGGAGACGAGTAAAGCTGACACACTCATGTAGATATGGCTGGCTAAATGCATTTCGTCCAGAGCCGATGTTACCTTCCCAGGTGTACCGCTTCGATCCATCGACTGGCCAAGTCCGAGTTGTCGCTGACCAATTCATACACCCAAACGGCATCGCCATTACCCCTGATGGCAAAACTGCATTCGTGTAAGCAGGATCTCCGCTGAATCTGGTGCAAGGATTTACAAGTAATCTTCAGGACCGACACAGGTGTAGTCAATGGTTTGTTTGGAAACAATCAGACGTACCCCGCTACAATGTAAGTTTCCTTGGACTCGTTTGTTCTCGGTTACCCTCACTCCGCGCTACGACAGCTACCAGTATGACATCAATCCTGTGACCCAGTCGTTCGAAAACCGTCGTGTCTTTGCTTACAGCGATTCTGGCATCCCAGATGGCATCCAACTTGACATGAACGGCAACGTTTATTCGGGGTGTGGGGATGGGACACACGTATGGAACTCCGTGGGCACCTTGATTGGAAAATTTTTTATAAACAGCACGTCGGCCGAAATGATACTCACAAAGTCTGGCCTACTTATTTTGGACGAGGAAAGGATATATCTAGCCAACATCCAGGCTCAAGGTATCGACTTGGCTGCATATTAGTTAGAGATCGGGCCTACTCTCAAGGTCTCAGAGTGTCTCGTAGACTCAATATGGGTATCGTCACGTTGAAGTTTGGTTGAACTGGTCGATTGGTCAACTACGATATTTGAGAGTCCGACGAATGCACGTGATGCCTCTTCACACTCCGACCCGTACACTTAGCACTCCGCTTTGACTCCGCCTGCTTTCTGCTGCAAGTTGTGCCGAGGCGGCAACCCCTTGGCCATTGAGTTGCGGTCCTAAATGATCTGTATTACTCCCGCCAGCGAGTCTCAGAAGACCTGGCGAGACTTTTAACGGTGGGATCATGTTTGAAAGCACTCTGGCCTCCAAGGGGAAATAATCGCAAGCGACGGGATCCACGACTTAACGCCTTTCAAACAGGGTATGGTCCAACGTTCAACACTAACGTTTCAGATGCTCCAATTGACCATCTTTCACATGCACACTTCCCTTTTTCGAATCTTCCAATCTCGCCTCAGTTCAGAAATGTCTTAGACCAACTTACAAGGCGATCACACAGAACAAGGAGAGTCTCGAAAAGTGTTAGGCAAACGTGTCCTGTGACAAAAGAAGAAAGGAATGGAAAGAATTTACTCCGAGAAGAGGCTACCTGGGAGCTGCGAGAAAACCTCGAACAAGGAATCTATGAAAATTCACAAAATTCTTTGGCCAACAAACGACCCAAGACGTCTCTCCGATCGGATGAAGTGAGATTGAAGCCTGGCGAGGTTCGAGGAGTCGGAAACTGTTGATATTTTTTCAAAGGCTCGAGACCTTACAACAGGGGGTTACTAATGTTATGCAAGGCTTGGAAGGCTTGGTATGATTACTATGACGACCCGTATGAGGTAGGCTGAGCCTATCAGTTCCACCCTCCTATCCGTGCGCCGTAAGTTAGTTAGCCCCTAATCCAATCTCTTTGTTCCTTGCTCTTCCACTGCGCTCGTGTTTGCTAGGCAGCTCATACTGTGTTTTCTCCTCAGATAGTATCACGCTATGTGTCTAGGGTCACAATAACTTAGCGGGAGCAACGACGACAGGATTTCTGCACAAAAGCAAATTCATTTCTCAGCTTTTACTAACGATGGTTGTATCAACCTTTACTGTATTAACAACTGCTATTGCGATAGCGTTACTCACGAGGGCCGTTACCGCCCCGGATTTTCCTCTGCCCCCTGGCTCTGTGGTATGTTCTCTACCGCGGCTCACGAGAGGAGAGTGTTCACAACCTCAGTACATTAACCCCCTCAAATACAATGTCGTGGGTGCAAACTACACTGAATGGCGTACAAACAACTCTTTCGTAGGGTTTAATCCGACGAACACGACCCCACCCTTTATCCAAGTGTTTGACCCCTCTTTCCTCAACGTGACAGGACCGAACGCAACTATTCGACTTGTCGTGTCGAACCCAGGCTTTGCCTTTGCTCATGAAGCCCCGATCTACGTCCCTGACCGCAACGTCATCTTCTTCTCCAGCAACGATGGCGGTCCTCTTGGATATAGCGGCTGGAACAATAATAGTGTCGTCTCGATGCTTAACATGACGGAAGTCAATAATGCCCTTGCTGCTACTATGGGTGGAGTCGACATACAGATTCAGACTGTGAGCAGGACTTACAATAAATGATGACACCAGGAGGAAACCACTCATACTCGTCCAGTTAAACCTTTCCGGTACTGTGCAGATGGTCAATGGAGGCACGGGCCCTTACAAGGGAAATCTTCTCTTTGTTACGTCAGGCCGTGCCCTTCTGCCCCCTTCAGTCGTACTCGTGAACCCCAGCCCACCATTCAATACGACCGTCCTGCTGGACAACTTCTACGGCAGACAGTTCAACTCACTGAACGATGTCAAAGTACTACCTGGCACTGATATTATTTATTTCACAGACCCCACGTAAGTTCTCCATTGACCCATGAAATGAGTAAATCTGACGGATTCCTGTAGATATGGTTGGCTGTTGAGATTCCGACCCGAACCAACGTTACCTTCCCAGGTGTACCGCTTTGATCCATCGACTGGCCAAGTCCGAGTTGTCGCCGACCAATTTGTCGCCCCGAATGGCATCGCCTTTACCCCCAACGGCAAGACTGCATTCGTGTAAGTAGAACACGGATATTTGCTGAATCCGAAGTAAAGATTCACAAATACATTTTCAGGACCGACACGGGTGAAGCCGGTGGTTTTTTGGGAAACAATCAAACGCATCCTGCTACGATGTAAGTTTCCTTGGACTCGTTTGTTCTCGGTTACCCTCACTCTACGCTACGACAGCTATCAGTATGACGTTGATCCAGTGACCCAGTCGTTCGAGAACCGTCGTGTCTTTGCTTACAGCGATTCTGGTATCCCAGATGGCATCCAACTTGACACGAACGGCAACGTTTATTCGGGGTGTGGGGATGGAGTACAGGTATGGAACTCCGAGGGCACCCTCATCGGAAAGTTCTTTTTCAACAATGCGACACATGAGATGGTGTTCACAAAGTCTGGCCTCGTTATTTTCAATGAGGAAAGGATATATCTAGCCAACGTCCAGGTACACGGTATCGACTTGGCTGTATATTAGGCATGGCTGCAACGCTTTTTCGTCCCGGCGTTGAGACGCGTGTACTTGGTATTTGCATTAGCCCCAAATTCCTACCACATGGCTGTTTGGCGGTGTCTATAGAAAACCACCAACACGTGTGCACAGGATCTAACAGGAACCGTTTTACTTGCCGTGGAATGATCTCACTTGCAGCTGAGTTATCAACGGGCCACCTTTCTGGGATGCGACAATGTACGCCTCCGCAGGTGGCTATCGTACGCCAGCGAGATCAAGACAGAGATCAAGACAGAGATCAAGGACGCACAGCGATCCAGGACATCCGTATGTGTCCCCACCATACACCATCCAGTGGCCAGCCCCAGCACGCCAACAAACCGAGCCCATGGGAATGACCGCTGGCACGCCCTACCAGCAATCTCCCTCTCGTAACTCGTCCGTCGAGCGCATCGGGGACCCGTTCGTCCCCCATCCCGGGTCGCTACTACTCGCGCAGCACCAAACACCCAACTCCCCAGGTGGAACAAGTTCATCAACGCCTGTTTCCCCCCGATCACCGTCATCCCAACGCTCTGGGCACCAACGAAGCTCATCTAGGCAAGGGAGTATCAGAGCGCCACAGGGACCGGGACCTCTTATCAGGGATGTCCCCCAACCGTCGCGCACAGCGCTCAACGTTCCCTCCACAGTCACATCGAGCTGGGGACAAGGACAAGGACAAGGACCAGGCGTCCCAGTCCAATCCCAGATTCCACCCGCACCAACGCCATTTCAGAGCGCGGGCATGCATCGCCAAGGATCGTCCCACGGTGTGTATCAACAGCCATCTGCGACTGTGTACCAGAATACGAGTGCGCCGCACCTTTCGTCTCATCATTCTGGCCACCCTAGCACCACGCATCACATTGTCCACCCTCGTTCTCGATCCCGACCTCCAAGTGCTGCGTCGCATCGATATGCGTCGAGTATCACACAGCCCGTATATGGTCACGGAGGCTCCGCGACATTGGGTGCATCGCGCATCTCGCTGAATGGTGTCAATGGTGCTTCTCAAAGGAATCACCATCCGACTTCGCCGCCACCTGGCATGTCTGTCTCATATCATCCAGGTACCGGGCCCACTCGCGTACCCTCGGGATCACCTCAGAGATCGCGCTCGCATACACGTGTTCCTCCGTCCAGCCCACACGGAACCATCGTCGCGGCACAGTCGATTCACAAGGTAATTGGAACCCAGCCGAGTCCCCCAGCACCGGCACGCGCCGCAAACGAGATCCGTCGCACCACGCAGCGACCAGCTTTGCCCGCAAACTATGACGGTCAGGTACAGACGCGTTATGTCAATATGCTGCTCGCACTGGACGATATCTCGCCGCTCTTCAACATTCTCGCCTCGTTCTTCACCTGGATCTTGCTTGCCGGATTTTTGCTCTTCCCAGGCACTTTTGCATCATGGCAGAATGAGCCAGCGGGAACCCCTCAAAGTGCGATTCTGGACGTGGTCAACAACGTCTCACTGTAAGCCCATTCTTCAGATGATGTCACGTTCTTTGACCTTGACATGGATAAAGGTATGTAATTGCGTGGATATGCACAAGTATCGGGGCATGTGGGATGATCTGGTTGTGGTGGAGATGGCAGAAAAATTATGTCTGGATCACTAACCGCATTTTCATGTGAGTGACCCACCGTCGAGAGGGTAGCTTCTCCTTATGTTTTCACTCACAAGCCCTGGATGCCTCAACTCCGTGGCCGGGGTAATCTCAACCTTGTCGAGTGTCTTCGGCACACAGGGCGGCATATTTGGCAAAACGGAGAAATCGACAATCATTGTTACCGGTGCGCTGTCGTTGATCTGTGGGATATTGGTGCTAGTGTACGAATTCTGGTTGATACGAAATCTCAAGTTGGAGCACGATCGAGAAGTGGGGGTCGAAATAGCAGGAAAACATGGAGAGGGCGTCTTGGAAGAGAAGGCCGATCGGAACAGAGGGGCGTAGAATCCACGAGGGAGCCACGGACTATTCAAAGATATTTTCCCTAACACTTTAGAAGCGCGAACGGCTAAGCGATTGAATTAGTGGAATAGATCATTTTACGAAAGATTTCACAGTTTGAACACTTTTTCGGAAGCGGGACAACAACGTGAACGAAATACCTGTGTGGAAGTGTTGATAGAGAACCGGGAAGGCTATCAGGGGTAGTTCGTTTCTCGGGGCTGAAGCAAGGACACGAGTTTACCGCACGCCGAGGAAGCATCCACTCCTCAAGGCAATAGGGCGGTGTTGGGAATTGCACAAGACCATGAAGCAGCCATGTAAAAATGACCCTTGGGAGCGCAGACGTAAAAATAGTGGTGTGGATTGTGTAACAGATAGTAAATGCCATTATGAAACGCTGAGCAGCTGAGCTACCTTGGAGGCCACTTCCGAAGAAGAAAGATTGTCTAGCTCAACGTGCTTTTCAACACCGCGCTCTACGGTACGTTTAGTACAGCCATCAACACGCGCGCGGAAGCGCACGGGGACGCACCAAAGCGAGCAAACACGCGTGAGGGGGCGCCGGTGGCCTCCCTGATCAAGACGGGCAAGTCTGGGTTGTGTTTCTTGATGATGGGATACTCGGAGACGACAAATTGGCTGTTGATGACAAGTGGAGTCAATATTTTTATCGCTTAACTGTTCGCGGAGAGAGACCCTTGTCAACTCACCGCGTGCCCGCAGATGCCTGGGCTGTTTGGCAACACAGGATACGGATCTCGCGGAGTGCTGGTGAGAGTGCCTTTGCAAACGAGGACATGGCGGAGATGAGTCTTGTTCAAGTTGCAAGAGAACGAGTAGTCTGAGACTATTACATAATACAACTGTAACGTTGGTTGTCAAACCGACTTTCCCTCCGCTCTTCCTTGACATCGACGTCCCCACAGGCTGCTCGCTGCAGTTCCCGCTCCTGAAACGACCTCAGTACCGCTATGGACGACGAGCAAAAACGGCAACAGGAAGACTGGCTCAACAGCCGCAAGAACAGACTTCCTTCCTTCACGGAGGTCCTGTCGAGAAGGACAAGACCTCCAGTCGACTTGTTCATGTTCTAGTCGGTCCCCCCTCCATCTCTGACATCGAGTGGTGTGTTGACCTTTCGTTATAACCAGTCTTTTTCTTCAGCGGGAGGGCGCAGAAGATATACTAGACTTTTGGCTCGACGTTCAACAGCACGAAAACCTCTGCAGAGCCTACTTCAAGGACGTTCGCAAATCTGGACGAACCATCAAGGATGACTGGCCCCAGTATTGGGACTATGCGCGTCGGCGCGGCTCAATCTATGGAGCAGTCGTTGGCCTCCAGCCGAACGCGGGGAAGCGAAGTACCGCCAGTACTAGCGAATTATTGAACGACCAAGAAAAACACGCCCTCGCTACTGCTGGTGACGAGAAACGTGCTGGTGGTCGCTCAACTAGCCCGCGCCCGCGGACTCCTGGAATTGACAAAGAACGAATCGCGTCCACATCACCTCCTACTGAATACGATCCACCTCGTTCGACAACCCCTTTCTCACTTTCAGGACGCACACCTACACTATTCAACCTGCGACGAGCCTCACGTGCCCCTACGATCATTCCCCGTTCAGCTGCTATTTCCCGTTTGGACCTCGTTGCATCTGCGGAGCGCATCTATCTCCGATATCTCTCTCCTGCAGGCACCGTAGGGTCTCCTGAAAACCACGAAATCTACCTCCCCCCTGCGCTGCGCATACACACTTTCCCACTGAGCAGCACGCAGGAACCCAAGTCGCAGAGTGAGCTGAACCTGTTGGCACACATTCCCGATATGTTCCACGCACAAAAGGAATACTGCTTCCGCGCTATGGAGCAAGATGCATTTCCGCGCTTCCTGAGAGCAAAGGCTTTCGGCAATTTGACACCCCTATCTGCCCTCGTACGCCTCGTGTTGGGGTTGCTCATACTCTGGATCGGACTGGCTACCGCATTCTCCCTCATTTTCCTCGATGTACAACCAAAATCCAAACGCTTCTTCGTGAGTCCCTTTTTAAGAATTGCGCTTGCAATCATTTGTAACATTTTCACCGCAGCTTTTCCTACCCTTCACGTTCGCCATCCTGTTCCTCATCTCACATCAATACGAGCTTGATCCCGTCCTCGTGTTCCTGGGTCAATCGGAATCTACCCCATTCCGCACGCTTACCATCCGCGAACCTTACGTGAAGAAGCTGCTCCTTGGCCGTGCCATCTGGGTTACGACGCTTGTCGCGATCTGCGTGACTGCGTTGGTCCTGATATTCTGGGCTGTTCCAGGCTATCGATTGTGATTTTTAGAGCCGCGCGGTGGTTTTGTGGCGCAACTGAGCAACAGAGGAGGTAAACGGTCGCGTGTACAGACCGTGAGCAGGGACTGTGTGAATTTGAACCTGACCTGACGCTTACTCCACTGGATAATCTCACCCACCGGAACTAGTTCTTTTTTCTTATTTTCTTATCTAGTTATTCCACCATCTCCCTTTTGCCCACTCTTATATTTTATCCTAATTCTTTCGCTTTTATGTACGTCCATCCCCATCGTTTTGCTCCACGTTTTTTTTCAAATACTTTCTTGTTACCCCAGGTGCATTTTAAATACCCCATCTCTTTTCCCCCCTGCCGTACAATGCGCACCGCCAGCTACATCGTTATGCTTTCTCGCTCGTTTTTGGTACGCCTCCGTTGACCCCGTCTGTGGAACCTCTTTTACATTTGTTACGACCTCTCATTAACTCTCCTCCCGATTCTTGTTCGCATGTTGTGCTGCAGAGACTCTGCGTGCGTTAGGAAATTCAATGTATTTCCATTCCGTCAGGCGTATCCAACGTGACGACTTCTCGTAAACCGTGTAACCTGTACCTGGAGGTAGCCGTTCCTAGACCTGCTCCTGTTAACTTAGAAAATCATGATGTTTCGGCTCCGGGTGGATTGTACCCGGTGAACCTTTCTTTTACCGAGAAAACCGAACGAGTGGCTCGGGACGGGTAACTACTGACCCCTGATATATGATACTTGAAACGACAGTAAAATTGTGATACGCCAGGTACTCGAATAAAGAAATAATTTCCGATGGGCCATGAACAAACAAGCATCCGTGTCCTAACACTCGAAAACGCACGCATCAACTTCCTAGGCGATGCTCAGACTGTACTCCGCTCTGAAGGAGCAGAAAGCGCGTGAATTGAATTGAATTGAATTGAATCAAGCAAGGAATAGGGGCAGTTGCAGGACAGCACGTACGTTTTGAAATAAGCACTTCCAGATGTCGCCTCCGTTCCACCCTGCGCAGTCACGAGGTATTCCGAAGATTTGATATACCCAGCATTGATCAGGTACTACGGTGTAATCCGAGCACCAGAGAGTTAGATAACTTGCACGTGTGGTACAAGGGAACCCTTACGGTGAAAAATCCGTAAATGTCACCCTTGAAGTTGATGATGCTACCTTGACTGGGGAGGAACGAGTAAACCTCGTTGTAACCGTTGGAGCCATGGTATATGTTCCTGCGTTGTACGCCTGAATTTACTACGGGAGCCGTCTCAAAGAGTGACTGACCATTGGCAATCAACGATGGTGAGGTTTGTCGCGTTCGGGACTGCTTTTCCGTCGGAGCCATACTTGTAAGAGATTGGTCCCGAGTTGGAATTACCGAGCCAGATCATGATCTCGTGCACTTGCGGACCGTCTGGAGAGTAGGAAGTGAAGAGATCATAGGCAACATCAGCCACGACCACATCAGTCCCAGTATTGTTCAGACTCCAGCGCCAACGCGACTACGACATCATCTCAGTGGGAACATCCAAAGGAAGATGTGCGACGGGAAACGTACTTGCATGGTGGAAATCGTACTGAGTTGTCGATAGATATCGTTCAAGTCGAGCTGAATGTTGCTGAAGCTTTTGACGCCAACGCCACCGGTCCATTCCCACTTTGAATGCCATGCCACGGTGTTTCCATCGACGCGCTCGAGTACCGAGCACTGCCAACCGGAGGTTGCATCAGACACGCCCCAAAGATTGGTGAATAGGGAGTATGGGCCAGATTTGGTTGAATCGGAGTGACCGCACAGCCTGGTCCCACGTTTGAGAGGGGAGGTAAAAACGAATGGTAGGAGTAAGAGCAATAGGAACCAAGAATTCATCGGGACCGAATATTGTGTCACGCAAGATGGAGATTGAACTGCTTAAGTATCTCCACAGGAAGAGATTGGCCCATACGTGGAGTTCTTCGGAGGTAATGAATACTGCGGTCCGAGTCACGGAGAAACTCCGTTGTAAAGCCGTGGTG
Source organism: Butyriboletus appendiculatus (assembly GCA_038093555.1). Classification (NCBI taxonomy): domain Eukaryota; kingdom Fungi; phylum Basidiomycota; class Agaricomycetes; order Boletales; family Boletaceae; genus Butyriboletus; species Butyriboletus appendiculatus. The sequence continues at coordinate 31,512 of JBBPSL010000078.1, forward strand.
GTTGTAGACAATCAGTCGCTTAGATACAGGAAATTCATGGAGATCCGGATTGTCGCTCATGGGGAATCAAGAATTCGAATCTGCGTGTGCCAACTATGTGAAACAGATAGTGTGAGAAGCTTCTTGTAAAACCGTATCATGGTGATGACAGACCTTGGGAACGCCTCGTTGCTGTGGGTAAGGCAATTCGCCAGTCAAAATGGTAAAAGTATTGTCACGCAGTCTAGATACTATCAGTTACAACCTCGTCGAGTGATAATACGAAGAATCTATCGCAGCAACGCCATTGAACTTTTGCTAGGGGAACGTTACAGCGAGATGTTCAGGCGGCCGGGAAACTTGAATACCATAGACTTGTCAACATTAGGAGTCAATGGGCCCAATACACGTCCCATGTGGCCCTTTGCCGTCTGCGTGGCTGCCAGGGACTTCGTTCGCATGTAGGAACTGAGCTGAAACGCTGGTGATCGAGTGCGTTGGTCAAGGCAACGGAGCGTCTCATGGTGCAATGGTGACCGGCGTCTCTCAGGTCCGGGCCATCGGTAAAACGAGAAGCATTGGGATGTCATGCAAATAACTGTTTCAAAAAGTCAAGTATTGTATGAGATGGTGGGACAGACAGATTGATAATGGCCGAGTGGACATGATAGAGCTTACCGAGCCCAATTGTGAAACTATGGAAACCATAAACCATTTACAACTTATCTACAGTACACCATCTCATAATGCATAGCAGGGATGTTGGGACAAACTCACCCTTCACCATGAAATTGCCAAGCTGATAATACATCATAATGCATAATGCGTGAAGGTGACTAACACTATGCATTGCGAGATGGTGCACTGTATAAAAGCAGTAGCTACTCGACTGTTGAAGGTCTGATTACATCATGGATAGCCAAGGAGGTGGCGGTGGTGGCTTCTTTGTAGGTGTTCCCCGTTGGCGCCGAGGAACTGGTGGGGGCAGTGGCTTCTTCTTGAGTGCTGCTGGTACATCCGCACTCTGCTGTACTTGGCGGACGAAATCTTGGATGAATTCTTTGTTGGCCTCAATGACATCCGTGGTGACTCCTCGATCCGCGAGATCTCGAACAAGTGACAGCCACGACTCGTCGACATTGTTGATCGTAAATCCCTTCTCCTCGTTGTAACCAACATGTGCAACATGTCGGAATGAACCCTCGTTAGACCCTGATGTCAATGACTTGTCAAATTTCCATTTCTTGACCTTCTTCGGCTCCGAAGCAACCGTGGCTAACAGGCAGCATGAGCACATCAGCTCTTGGGATAGTACCGCTTTCGCATACCTTTCTCCGCTTTGCGAGTTGTGATTTTCATGTAGAACAAGTTTGCATCTGTTTCTGCGGCGAACATTACGCCAATTATGCACCCCTGAAAAAAAAAGGGTGCTTGAGTTGCTATTTTTCGGCCAGACGACGAACTCACATCACCAGCGAAAGAATGAAAGAATGGCTGGTCTTTGTGGTACTCGAACTGATCGTAAAGATCATGCTGCCATATGACGCCCCGCGTGCCTGCGAAATCCACCAGCTTCAAGACAAATGCTTCTCTCGACTTGTCATAGGTGAATGCGAGTGCTCCCTGCAGTCCGCCGTATGTCCACGGGTCACGCTGCGTGTGCGCAAAGTAGATGCGTGCAGGCACTGCAACAAAAATCTTGTTGAAAGAGGCTGGAAGAGCGGTGATAACCTTTGCTTTCTCTTCCGGAGTTAGTGACTTGGAAGGCATTTAGGCCGTCTTGGATAAGTGCAAGAGTAGTGGAGAGCACCTAAGCGTCCAGACGGATTAAAATATTCCTGATTACTGGTGTGGGAAACTCATCGATCGAATGGCTCCAATTCAGTAAAACGTAAGCGGTGGGCCTCTGGTAATTCTGGTGTCTGACCTAAGGATCCACCGTTGCAACTCATCTCCTGCCCCTTGAGCCTTCTCTCTACCCAATTCACACTTGCGCTCGAACGCTCGACCGCGTCGCACCTTCCCTTCTGTGCGAACTCCAACGCCTCTTCCACTTTTTCTCGCGCCTGATCGATTTTGTGCGAGCCCCAACTCCAGGTATGGGCCTTTTTCGTGTCTGCACACTCGCGCGCATCATCGACCTTCTCAGATGCATAGTGTACAGCATCACGCGAATTCCCACTCAAAATCTGTCGTGTGCAGAAAAGACCCGTCAGTCGACGAGGCGAATTAGCGAGGTAATTCAATGACTTGAGCGATCTTCTCTTCGGCGGCTTCTGCGGAACTGTTCAAGATGTCCTTGAGCCTCGCAAAAATGGTTTCAGCCCTGGTGGTGATTTGCACCCAGCGAATACGAGTCTCTTCTGCATTAACGAAGATGAAGTGAAGACATGTCCGACTTGGGCAGTAACCCAGGTTTGTTGGTCGGGAGTGCATTCTTGGCAAGGAGGTCAAGCTGCTCGTGAGGGGCCGAGGGGCGACAACGTCACAACTCCCTGCTCGAGCAGGAAGGCTCTCAGCCTGCTTTCGCCCTACTTGTCGAATGAATCATCCTTGATGTGCTCGAAGGCACGCTGAGCTCCGTTGTACTAGTCCAGCGACCACTGTCGACCAGCTTTGACATAGGTTACAAGGGGAGCCAGTTGGCGTCGACGAGGTCGCAGAGGTGAGGCTTGTCGAAAGAAGGGGGTACTTTGATGTTACGATGTTCGAGCTAGGTACGAGGGGACCATTTAGCATAGTTTAGTTCAGAGGAGAACCAGCTGCTGAAGTAGAAAAGCATCGTCGTCTGACCCACTCGGCCTGTATTGGTGCATTTCCCAATGGGGTTTAGTGTCGCCACTCTTGTGAACCACCATGTCTGCAACCAAGCCCACCGTCTTCAACAAGTTCATCCTCTATGAGAACAAGCTGCGCTTCTACGTCGTCGCATCCAACGCATCCGATTCCCGTCACCGCATCATCAAAATCGACCGCACTTCTCCAGTCGACCTACTTGTCGTCGAGGATGACACCGATTACAGCGGAAAACAGATGAGTGCCATGCTCAAGATGCTTGATGACGGAAACAAGGGATCCGGTGGCATAGGCAGGGCTAGGGTGATCTTTGGAATTGCCGGTTGGCCGTCTTCCCGCTCGCGCGCTAGCCCCGTTTGACAACCCGCTGACAGGTTTTGTAAAGTTCACCGCGGGGTGGTACATGATCGTGATATCAAAACGTTCCGTCGTCGCACTTCTCGGCGGTCACTACCTATATCATTGCGAGAGCACCGATATAATACCCGTCTGTGTCAACCACAAGATAGAAAAGCCCGCGGAAGAACAACGTCTGCTCAACGTATTCAAACAGGTCGACATGTCGAAGAATTTTTACTTCAGGTACTCTTCTTTGTACGAACGACGACGCAGTACTCAGTGCAGTCATAGCCACTCGTACGACATTACTTCGACGCTCCAGAATAATCTCACGAAACCAAACCGATTTCGGAACTCTTCCTGGCCTTTCAACGATCGTTATGTATGGAACTTTCATATGATGTCACGCCCTTTCACGGATACGGCTCCGCGAGGGGTTCATGCTTGGTTGATTCCACTCATCCATGGGCATGTCGATCAAGCCAGTGAGTGTCAACTGCTCCGGCTTCAGTCAACACCAACATTTTTCTACATAGAATTGAACGTTCTTGGTCGCATCATCTTTGTCACTTTGATCGCTCGCCGCTCTCGTCATTATGCAGGTGCTAGGTATTTGACGAGAGGCGTTAACGAAGAGGTAAGAGTTCAAGTTTTTCTCCTTTCCAATTTTTCTCATCCAATTGAAGGGTAATGTCGCGAACGAGGTCGAGACGGAACAAATCGTCTCAGAGGCCTTAACTACACCGTTTTACTCTCCGACCGAGCAGGGTCATTCCCGCCGACCGAGTCCACGGTATACGAGCTATGTACAAGTATGTTGTAGTTTCCGTGCACTTCCCTCTCTGCTCATGATGTTGTTGCAGTACCGAGGTAGCATCCCTATTTACTGGACACAAGACACCACCACTATGAGCCCCCGTCCTCCGATTGAAAGTCAGTCCCTGATTGCTAATTATGTCACTCACTCAATGCATCTTCCAGTCAATGTGATTGACCCATTCTACACTGCTGCCTCTCGCCACTTTAACAATCTATTTGCTTGCTATGGAGCTCCTATCTTCATCCTCAACCTTATCAAGAGGCGAGAGCCTGTACCCAGAGAATCCAAACTTTTAGACGAGTATACACAGTGTGTGCGTTACCTGAACCAGTTTTTGCCAGATGACAAGAAAATGGTTTATCTTGCATGGGATATGTCGAGGGCATACAAAGAGTATGTTTGCTTGACATTGACACAATATTCCTTTTACCTATTCGTCCACAGGAAAACGCAAGATGTTATTAGCTACTTGGAGGACATGGCCGAGGAATCGATCCAAATGACGGGCTTTTTTCACACCGGCGCGGAGCCGTTCTCACATTGCTTGCAAAGTGAATTGTAAGTGCATATTATACATGTATTATCCATGTTAGCTGTACTGATCCAATACTCCGCAGGAGCAAAGAAGTTCCGTCGTGGCGAAGTGACATTCTTTTGCAGAATGGTATATGTCGTATCAACTGTGTCGACTGTCTGGACCGTACGAATGCTGCTCAATTCGTGTTCGGAAAGCGAGCTTTCGGTCATCAACTTTATGCGCTTGGAGTAGTGGGGAGTCCAAATCTGCCATTTGACTCGGATGCCGTCAACATGCTGACAGAGATGTATCATGATCATGGTGACAGTATGCATCACACCAATATTTTTCCTCCTTTCCCCTCACCTTTTTCTACTAGCCATTGCTCTTCAATATACAGGAAGTGCACTTGTCAACCGGGTCGAGACCTATCGACAAATGCCTCATTGGAATAGTCACTCTCGCGATATAATCGAGAACATCCGACGTTTTTACACCAATTCTTTATTGGGTTGGTTTCCATGTGTCATATGCAAGAGCTACACTCACAGTGGACATAGATGCAGACAAGCAAACAGCGATCAATTTGTTTCTTGGTGTTCATGAACATCATGGGCACGTTGTCCATCCACGAGGCAGTTATCAGCAATGGTATCAACCCTATAACTTGGAAACTGCATACACTCTAGATGAGTGTTTGCATGGTTTGCATGATTTTGTAACTCATAGGGGTGATTTTTGGTCAGAGTATTATAGACCACTTCTGTTCACTTCCCTGGGTAAGCATTTTGCTTATTGTATGAATACTCTGAAAGCCCCTGGGTGAGTTCTACTATTCCTTGTATTCGGTGGTAGATTAATTCGCAATAGCAAGTCCATGAATCATGGAGGCTATAGTCCCTTCTTGCCTAGTAATCCCAATGCAGCACATCAGCCTAGGTTTGGATTCAGTTTGGCTGTTTGGTCAATCATATTGATCATCAGTGGTGGTAGATTGATGGCAGGTGTCAGGCGCTGGATTGCTAATCAAGCTCCATCCCACAATGATGTCATGAGAAAATCCATGCGATTAACAAACATGGATGCAAGATCTCAGGCATATAACAAAGCTGAGACTCACACTCAGGCCACTGGGGTGTTAGCAAGTCAGCTTCTCGATCCAAAAGTACCTCAGGAAGAATTACTAGAGTATCATAGGTGAGTACATTGTACATATATTGGAATTATCTAATGATGGTTGCAATAGGTATATTGACCAAGATCAGCTCATACATGATGCCATGCAAAGTGAGGCTGAAATCACAGATCAGTTGCTCTATATGAAACATGTTGAGAAGAGTACTGGAAAAGGGGAGTTATTGCTAACTAAGGGGATCATAGAGTATGAGAGATACATGCTTTCTGCCTCTGGTGACGAGATGTTAACTTTGACAGATACATACAGCTATACAAAATGGCTTACAGAGCTAGTAGCAAAGTAGCTCATCTGGTTATATGTGGCATACAGTATATGATATTGCCCTCATACCAATCCTCATGCTTTCCCCGCAGCCTTATTTGTGCCAGATATCCAGTATTGCTCCCCAAAATATCCGAGGTTCATGATCACTGATCCCATCTCGTCATTGGGTGATGGCCCATATTCACAGCATTGCTCGTTCACGTCGGACTCACTCACCATCGGAAACCTCTCTCGTCATCTTCATCAAAGGAACCCGAGCCCCTGGTGAATCCTCCTCCGGTTTTCACACCGTCGGTCTCTACCTCTTGACGGAGAGATGACACGGATTGGACACCTTTAACGTGAAACCACAGCTACGAAAACTCGTCATTGCTTCATTAGCAAGCTAAGCATGACTCCTTTTCAGTGTTTTTCATCGCAAATGTTGACCTTCCGAGTGTCTGGGAGGAAAGCGCAGGAAAGAGACAGGCAAGGGGGCTGATTCTCGATTCTCCTCTGGGCTGAGCTCGCAATGTTCTGATGAGAGTGGTGAGTTCCGATGAGTAAACGTTGCAGACGGTGGATCTTCCCGACAGCGACAGCGGTACATGTGGTCACACTTTCCGCAGCCAGACTCGATGGACGCCGTATATAGGTTATCCCACCGACCGATATCAATCCACCCCACGAACGTACAGGCTCTCCGTTGGACATCATACACTAGGTGTGAAGCATTGTCTGGATAGTGCATCTGCGAACGTTCTGCACTCTACCTCCGAATCACACCCAGCATTTCGAGCAGCCACAGGTCACACCGGTCCCTCAGCGTGAGATGCTTTGAAAGGGTCAGCGGCATTATCCTAAAACGTTGAATCAATCTGGCAATCTGCACGACTCCCTCGATGCTCACAAATGGACACGACGTACCCGCTCTCGTTCCTTGCGCACCAACTCGCCGGTCCTGCGTTCACGACCATGCTCGACAACCTCGGGTTTTCTCATAATCTTGCCCTTGATCTCTTCTGTCATACCTCCCAACGTGTCACCAAGGCCCTTGACGAGCAGCGTACTCGCGGGTCAAAAGGTGCATTGCAGTCACATGCATACGTTCTCGAACTCACCGGGCCTATTGGGTAATTGGGGCCTAGACCAACTGATCCCGCGTGTCGTTGTGGTGGTAGGCTTGGTTCGTCTGTGTAGTCACCGGACTCCGTTCGATTGGGCCTCGTGTTCGTGCCGACAGCAGATGGATGAACCCGGTCAGTGGACATTGCGAGCGAGAATGAAATGAACGAGATCTTTCCACAGCCCTGCTTTATATCAGATCCGAGGGGGGATGACGCAACTGTGTTCAATTGAATGACGCACTCAGGATTTCAAAACCCTCAAGATCTACAATTGACATTCGTATTCCATATATTCAGATGAGAGAAACTCACGAATGGACCATCAGACGTTGCCTTTTGTACTTCATGTTTTTGCGCAAGTTACCAGACGATCGAGCAGCAAAGTTATTATCAAGTTGAGTATCATAGACAGCGAGTAAACTTGTGGTTAAGGTATGAAAGCAGACACCTTGGTCGCGTCACCAACTAGCCTTTCAAAGATTACCCTCCTTAGCGTTGCTCGCCATCAGTGACATCGCGAGCAAGAGGGGCCCCTGCCTTGGCCACCCCGGCCACGATGTTGGTGACATGGCCCTTGAACGGGACAGACCCACGGGGAAACTTGGTGCCTTTAGGAATGTCGTGATGCATATTCGATCGGGCACCGGTCAAGGAGGCTTTAGCACCAGAAAGGATTGGGTGGGCGAGACCTGAAGTTGCGTCGGTACGAGGTTCCGAAAACGCCTCGCGGGCAACCATGTACACATGGCCAGTAGCAGTATCAACGATCCGACCAGCCCTCGACATAGGGAAACCACGAGTAGTCTTTCCATCGGGCTCCGCAACACACCCATCGTTGGACGCCGAGGGAGTAAAGCCACTCTTGCAAGTGTGGACGAAACACATGCTATCCTTGCAAGAAACCTCATCGACGTTGGGAATGCTGTGACAGTTGACCCCATTGATGGAGGGACTGCCGAAAGGAGAAGCCTTGACGCAGCCACCGCCTGTGGAGTCATGGTCAGAGGTAGTGATTGGAGTCGGACATTGAAAGACATACACGTGCACGAGTCAGACGTGACATTGGTGCACTTGTATGCTTGACCCGATGTTGCGTCAGGCACATCGCACATTGTGAGGTCCTTGCCGCACTTTGGTTCGTTCTGCCGACGCGAAGGGGGTGGCGTCGTAGTACAGTCCATGTGGTAATGACCACATTTACCATCGCACTGCATGAGGTGCGGAGGACAGGTGCACGCAGAAGGATGATTCGCGGGCATTGGCAAGAAACCATCTGTGCATACAAAGTCGCACTCATTACTACCGGTGGCAGGCTTGGCGTGCGGTGGGTAGGTGCACTGCACACCGGCTTTCTGGATCTGTGAAAGGCCAGGATAAGCATTCGGCGTATTGTATGAAGACACGAGTAGATTTACCATCCCAGTGACAGTAGACTCGACCTTGTCGACGCCGACAACCTTGGCGGCGGCTTCTGTCACATTGTAGTGACCGACAAATGTTTTCACTTGCGAGATACAAAGACCAATGTGGATATGACCAGCATCATATGGCTTGCCTAGTAGATCAGGTCGGAACTCGGCATTGCAGAATGTGGGGAGATGATTCACCATCAACCAAAACATCAGAGAACACGAGGTCGGCGTCGAGATTTGCGCAGGTGTCTGTAGTTTGGCCACGTTTGAGTGGTGAACGAGCGAGTGTGGTAGAAGCCAGAAGCAAAGGAGCGGCGAGGACAGACAACCTCATGATGCTGAACAACTGTAAGGAACGTAGGAGAGTGTAGAGAAAGAAGAAAGAAAGCGACTCAAACCAGCGAGTGGAGCGAGCTCTCCCGGGTTTTATACTAGCGGGTGATGGTGACGTTGTTTGAATCGGTTAACGACATTCACCTATGTCACATTATGTTTTTGCGCAGGGTCGGATTGACGACTGGACATGGCCGTTTTCACGATGGCTCATTCGGATCTCTCGGTCCGTCTGGGAAACTTTGTCAGGTTGCACTTTGTCAGACATGGAGGACTCGGAAAAACACGGGGGTGATACTCCGCATCGGGCCGAGGGAAGGTGATTGCGGTCAGTATATAAAAGGCAAGTGAGAGAGGCAACGCGAGACATACCACATCCTCATGAAAGTCAACATAAGCGCCGAAGAGTGGAAGGACCACGACTTTGCTGTATATCGCGGCGCACTAGAGGGCTTCATCGCCAGTGCTGCCGTCGCCGTGCCCGGTTTCTACTACCTTCATCGTAGATCGGCGTGGTACCGCTCTCTCCCCCTTCCTCTCCGTGTCGCTGGCGTCGTCCTAATCGTCGGCCCATACACGTCCATGAAAGCAGAGTGGCGTAGCTTGGAATTCGAACGACAGCGATGGTACTACTCAGCATGCGTATGTTTCCAATTCAGCTGACCCGATCATATACGTCAGGTCGGATTCCGGAAAGCTAGAACTGGATCGTGCCGCGGCGGAGGAAGAGGCTCGGTTCAACGCACTTTCCGCTACAGACAAGGCCTTTGACTGGGCCTCTCGCCATCAATATTCTATCATTCTTGGTAGCTGGGCACTCTCCATGGCCGCAGCCGGTGCCATCGTGGCAAAGGACAGGTGAGTAGTTGTCCTGCTCTTTGTCGGTCTTGATCGGGCTGAATCTTCCCGACATAGATATATGACTTTAGCCCAAAAGGTGGCTCGAACTGTGACTATGGATATCTTTACATGCTCAACATTCTTTTCTCCAGGCCGTGCAAGCTCGTATGTGGGCACAGGGGCTCACTATTGGCGTCCTCTTGGTCGCAGGTGTCCTCACCCAGAAAAATCGCCAAGAAGCCGCGGCCAGCGGCATGCGACGAGTGAGTGCCTAGTGTTTAGTATTCCGACTCACTCTAACGATAGGCGCATAGTCAAACACAGATCACTCCTGGCAGACTTTTGTGCGTGACGGCTCGTCTACTGTCCCTCTCCACGTGACTGATGGGCTTACAATCGCAGCTCGACGAGCAACAACGTGAGCAACAAGCTAGGAAAGTGACATTGCAGGCAGTTCCAGCATCGGTATGAGATAGACACAACTAGGTTCTGTAAATTATTCTCCTGGTAGTCGGGACTGGGGGACTGTCCCAAATTTAGGCTACCAGACTAGTACCCATGTAGCATTATTTATGATGGATGTTTCATGGATTCAAAATACTTGCTGAAATGTGGCGCGAGCATCAATTTCATCATGACGAGGAATCCGATCGTAAAAAGTGCGGTGGAGATTTGCAGCATCTTACTGTTGACCCCGTCGATGGGCTACAGCTTCAGGAGCGCATGAATATACTTTCAATGACCCCACTTACCCACCAGTGCTGCACGACCTCGCATGCGTCGAGAAATTTGGACGAACCCGCGTAAAAGTACTGCAATCGCCCTGGTTTCGTAGCCGTGCGTCGCGCGTCCACTGGCCCGTCTCACGAAGAATTTCCGTACGTATCTTTTGGGCAGCGGTACGACGATGGTTGCCCGAGTTCATCAAAGACATGGACAAGCATCGTCGTTTGAGATGTCGCAGCAGGAAGTGAGAAAAGTATCGAGCGATCCGAGTGGCTTGGTATGCTGAATGGTCGATTCGGTCAACTCGCTTGTGATTGGGTTTTCCCACTCGCAAGCACCCAACTGTCGAGTGGCTCATAGTGAACCGCAGTGTCGGTGCTTCGAAGGTTCCAAGAGCTTCTGAACGTTGAGAATAAGAACGTGTCAACATGAGGGTCGTGAAAGGATGCTCACAGAGGTTCAAACAAGTCCGCCCTCAGCGACTCAAGGCTCATTGGTACTCTTCCTGCGCATCCTGATTGCGTACCGTAGTATTCGTTCCCATGGCGTAGTCGCGATTTGGTCCGCTTCCAATCTTGAATGAACCCGTAGTTATGCATGTTTTATTTTCTCACACCTAGGATAAAACAAACTCATGTTCAAAAACTAGCTTGTGCAGCCGCCCGCTCAGCAAAACTACCTCGTGCCTCCCATGCTGGCTTGTGCGATTGCACTAGACCATCCGCACCTCCTGTGCTAGGGGTGCCCCATCCACCACCGCCAGGTGTCTCGATCAGCAGTCGATCACCTTTGCCCATGAGCACCGTTGCCTTGCCCCCAATGTTCACATGCCGTGGTCCTTGATCTTCATCTGCAACTAGATCGCCGTCTTGTTGACGTCTCTGTTTAATCCACGTGTTTCGACCCATCCGAGCATCTGCTCCTCCATCCACTCCATATGGTGCTCGAGTTCGTCGCTATAGAATACGACTCGGTTTGTGAGATCCGCATTTGGGATACAAGAAATGGACACTCACCTCGCTCAAGATCGACACCTGGAGCGGGTGAGTCACTTCAAACTCCCGGATGACACCATCCCCGCCATGCCACTTTCCGTTCCCACCAGAACCGGGGCGCAATCCAAATCGATGCATAAGAATAGGGTATCGACGCTCCAGAATTTCGACATCCCCAATACGCGTGTTCGTGATGTGTGTATGCACGCCAGACGTGCCGTGCCACCCAGGGCCAGCACCTGAGCCTCCCGCAATGGTCTCGTTGCAAGGTCAGTGCGAGACCACTTTAGAAAGAGCATAGATTACTTCATAGTACCCCCATCCTGCAACAGCTACCCCGTCGTTGTTCTTTCCCCCAGTGCCAAAGGTAAGGTTGCTACAGAATGGGCTCCGAGCCTGACGATAAGGCAAGCCGGGTTTCACACTCACTTTGTACACCCCTGGCTAGCCGCACAGGCATGAAAGGCCTTCAATACGACGTCAACAATTCGCTGAGACGTAAGGACGTTTCCTCCGCAGACCGCGGCGGTCCGAGAAGGTGACAATAACGATTTCACCGGGATTCTGACTGATGACTTTTCTGATCAGCAGGTTCTTGCTTTTGTGAATAGGATGTATGCACCGTCTAGTGGTACCAGGCAGCCAGCATTGAGAGGAATATCGACGTCCAGCATGGCCCGCATACAATAGATGACAGCAGAATGTACGACGGAGATGGGGGAATTCAGATTTCCCCGAACCTCACAGCCAGTGCCTTCAAAGTCGAGCACCGCAGATCGGCTTTCCTCGTTAATCTCGACCCTCAGTTGAATCTGATGCCAACATTGTGAGACCGCGCTTGACGAAAGATACCAAACAAAATATTCACAGGCGTCCCATCATCAAGATAGTCCACGGACGTCAAAACATTGGAGCCTGCCCGTCTCGCAACTTCCACCAAGAGGTTTCTTACCGAGTTCTCGGCATTGGTGCGAATATGATACATGTACTCCTGTACAGTTTTCAAGCCGTAGTCATTGACCACTAGTGACACGTGAGTGAGGGAGATGAAAACCAAAGCATCGCCCTCACTTGCGCGGATTAACTGCACACCCTTGTAGTTTGCAGCGATTTGCTGGGAGAGGGGTTCATGCTGCGTCAGGGCGTACAACCGCTTTGCTTACCGCCTTCAGATCGCTCTCCACGTCTCTGATGTTTCGGCAACCAGAACTGCCCGGGTACTGAGCCGGTTTCTCGACCATGTATTCGTGAAGGCCCTTCTGATCAAAGATGCCGCCATCTACTATTTTAAAACTGATGATCTCTGCGCCTTCCTCGAAGATGTTGACGGACGTAGGGGGCATCGAACCCGGAAGAATGCCACCAATGTCTGCATGGTGTCCGCGGGATGCAGTAAAGAAGATGATTTCGTTCGACTCCGTGTCAAAGACGGGCGTGATGATCGTAATATCCGGGAGATGACTGTTACAGCGCAGGGTTGGGCGAGGAGGCTCGTTCCCCGAATGAACGCAATGCACTCACGATCCACCGGCATGAGGAGAGTTGGTCATCAGAACATCGCCGTCCTTGAGGTTCTTTCCGTGGAGTTTCATCTGATACTTGACAGCGCTGGATCAAGGCATGGCATGATGGGAGTGACGTTCGGATTCTTGGACGGCATACACGTACAAGCTCATCGACCCCAGGTGGATGGGGATGAAAGGTGCATTCGCCACAAGGTCGCCGTCGGGTGCGAAGAGCGCGCATGAGAAATCCAGTCTCTCCTTGATGTTCGTGCTGATGGATGTCTGCTGGAGTGATCTTCCCATCGCCTCTGCAACGCTCATGAAGCGATTGGCAAATAGCGTGAGGAGAATGGGATCGGGTCCGCTCTGGTTCGCCATGTCTGAATGGTGAGTGCTAGTGAACCTCCAAGAGGTGGTCATAGATAGCACGGTCTTCCGCGGGTCATGTGGCCCCTATTCACGTGTTTTACACTGCAATGGAAATACATTTGTTCTCAAGCAAGCACTCTGCGCAAGACGCTAATTATCCTCTCAACTTCTTCCACCGTATTGTAGTGGACGAGGGAGATGCGTACAACACCATCGGCGGGATCCAACTTCGGCGTTGCATGCATGATAAGGCTGTATGCGTAGAAATGGCCAAAGCGGATACCAATCTATGTGACGTGAGAGGGTCAGAAATCTGACATTAATCGAGAGAACCAAACGCACATCTCCTTCCTTGTCAAACTCGGCCACGACATCCTTGCTCTTAATAGCACGTTGGCCGGTGACTACGAAGGAAACCGTTGGTACCCTCGACCGGTCAATCGTGCTCGTTCCAACAAGGCGAACGCCTCTATCGTATTGCTGCTTGTCTGTGAGGAAGGATAGCAAAGGTCGCAAGAGGTTTTGTTCATGTTGCGCAATGGCAGCGAAGGATGCTTCCAACTTGTTTTCCGGCGTGAGGGAAAGCAGGTATGAAACGACCCCGCTGGCGCCATGGACAAGTTCGTAACCAGGACCGCCAACCTGGATCTTCTGCGGGCTGTCGTGTACTGCGAGAAAGTGATGGGCGAGCGACTTGAGCGACGACTCGAGGACACTGGCACGGATATAAAACGCTGCGTTATGAGCGCCATACAACTGCGTATATGGGATCAACTTTATCTTGAACTCCAGCGTCAATGAATATACTACCTTGTATACAGCAAAGACGCAATAGTCGATGTCCCATTTCTGGACGTCGATCTGTCTGTGTGGTGCGTACGCCACGCAGTCGACAGAGACTTCGACTTTGAGTGCACCGACTTCTTTCGCTCGTCGCCTGAGCGCCGTGACGATGTCTTGGATTGGATAAATCTCGCCCAATATGTTTGAGCAAGCCGTGATGGCGACGAGACGTGTCTTGTATGAAACGAGAGAAAGTAAATTCTCTGTTTTGTAGGTAAAAGAGTATGGATTGCCCTCCTCGACTGCGGTAGTGCGCCAGTATTTCAAAACCGCGCCGCTGCGTTCTGCCAATCGCTTCCAAGGACCATTGTTCGCTACCGGTCAATCGTCATCAGTGCGGAGCCGTCAGAACAAGCAAAGACCCTCACCTTCATGTTCTTCTGTGATGATGAACTCATCTCCAGGATGAATATCGTGATCCAGTGCTCTAGCAATGTTTTCAAACACCATGGTAGAACTGGGTCCATAGCCAACTTCGTCGACGGAAGCAGCATTGAACAGCAGAGCTGCGGCGACTGATCCACCGGAGACGCGCTGGGTGCTCTGTACGCTAGCGGAATAGTCTGCGCCGAGCTGTACGTTTGTGTTGCTGAGGTAATCGACGATGTTATCGATCACATGTTGGGCTGTCTGAGAGCCTCCCGCATTGTCGGCAAAAATGTAACCGGTGCGTAAAGAGGGGAAGGAGGCGCGAACTTTGGCAATGTCGAGACCACCCATCACGTAGTCACTGGAAAGTGGGGATCCAATGCGGATTGACGATAAGACCCAGGACAGGTCTTTTTATGTACAATGCACTGGCCGAAGAAGTTCAGGTGATCATCTGACGCCGAGCTATCAATGAGCCATGAGAATACACGACAATTAAAAGTCTTATGGAATTGCCGAGACGCTGTGGGGCGGCTTAAGTACGACGTGACTGACCTTACTTGTGTGTCGGATATATGACAGCCATGTCTCCACTGAGACCAAGCTCGAAGAGCTTGAGTATGGCTCACTGAGGTCACGTCCTTGAAGCAAGGGGTTCGTTGACTTTCATTACATAATCGACAGCTCAAGTCGCGTCCTTGCTTGTTCTACGACGTTGGGCTAGTCAAAACTTTAGTTTCAATGTCCCCCAGTGGCCCAAGCTCTCTCAACGATTTAATCGCTTCTCATGATGCGTTACTTCGCGAGGCCGCGCTCGCCTTGCCTCACGAGTTCTCTCGCTGCACATTCAGCATGGGGCCTATCAGACAGGCTGTCTATCTCTGCCTGACGTGTGCCACCCCACGTGGAATTTGCTCCTCCTGCTCTATCGCTTGCCACACCGACCACGAACAAATCGAACTCTTTCCGAA
>JBBPSL010000080.1:0-27716 GCA_038093555.1 Butyriboletus appendiculatus
CGACTGTTTCGCTTCCAATGAGGCAGGTAGGATTTACTATGTTTGACCTGACGTTTGATTACCTCGCTTCCCAGCTCACCACGTACCCCGCGCTTGGACTTTGTGCCCCTGACGCAGCTCACAAGTTAGTAGAGGATGATGACAACACAGTGAGTTCACGATTGTGTTCACCCGGGCATTTTTGAATACGTTCCAGTACGGTGGGAAATACGTCGTGAATCCCAGCGGTGGCCTTGAAGCTAAAGGGAACCCAATCGGTGCCACGGGATTGGGCATGCATTTCTATATCACCAGTGTGTTCTCCACTCTCCTTATTATAGCGTTCCCTGACCCAACCGTAATCAATAGTGCAACTGCGTGAATGTGAGTCAATGGATTGCCATGTTCACATTTACTGTGGGTAGTAATGATGCGTACAGGGGCTGGTCCGATGCAAGCGCCAGGACTTTTTGCCACTGCAGATAAACGTGGTAAATATGGTCTTGTACAGAACATCGGCCTTGGTGGTGCGGTGGTCGTCAGTCTTCTGCGTCGTCCCGAATTTTTTAAACCTGGTGGTGTCGATGGACGAACCAGGTACGCAATGTTTGTTCGATTCACCGCGTCTGCTGACCGCGTGTGCTTTCCATTCGGTATAGATTGGGATACAATCATGGATGTGAATGCAAGCCTGTTACGCTTGCGGACTTGGACAAAGTCAAGTCGAAGAATTCGTCGCAGTACGTGTTGCAAGCTGCTAGGCTGTAAAGGATTGAATTACCGTCGGGGAGGTGCCTTTGGCGGAGTCGGGCGGTGAACACTTGCGTTCATGAAATTTTTACGGCATACATGAGAGGACCTGATAAGAATATCTACTTTAGGTGGACTTTGCCTACGTTCATTACATTCCATGTAGTTCGCTCGTGGCCTCGACTGCACACTATTCTACCAGATGATCCTTTGTGGTGAACCACCAGAGTTGAGTTCCTTTTCATCTGGTCATGGCACTAGATTATCGTAGATGAACCTGGCGATCCGATTGGCTCAGCCACGACATTTCAGGTGCACCCAGACTTCGGAATGAAATGTAGCCTTTACGGAGAAGTAACGAGTCAGTATCCCGACCTCCTGATGGACTTGGCTTCCTTTATATTTATTTATTACATTGACCACCTATCTGCCCGAGAATCAACTACAAGATCTTTGATCTTACACCTTTCGACGATACTGATTATGCCTTGGTCTGCCTGAGTGCGTCTCTCAGGAAGCCAGGATATTCATGGTCAGCCTCTACCGCAAGTTCCTCTTTATACTTCTTGAGGCCCGCAGAGTAATTATATGCTTCGACCCGCTTCCCAGGAACGTTGGCACCCATCCAGAAACTGGAGACCTTGGGCAATAACGTAGCATTCGACAATTTTTCGATATGATCTTTGAAAGATTGCGCAGCCAGAGTGGTTGGGGTGAACTTTGTAATACCCTTGTGGCGAATCCAGTCGACGGCCTTGACAACCCATGCCCCCTGGACTTCTGCACACGATGGTCCGTTGCATAAAGCCGTGGGACCTTGGGGGCCATACAGGAAAAAGAAGTTTGGAAAGTTATCGACCGTGAGGCCTAGACTGTTTGCATCGGGGTTCAACTTGCACGTTTTATTTTGGGATCCGGGAGGACGACTTACTATGTCATTACGCCGTCCTTTCCTCCCCAGTGGTCCTTGATCGTCTCACCGTCCAAGCCACGGATATCAATGTCCAGAATACTCCCGATGTGAGAGTCCCACCCTACATAAGCTCAGTGATCCTTGAACCTTTTCATGCCTGGAAGTCGCACCTGTGGCAAAAACGAGGATATCCAGGTCGATCTCTTTCGCAGACGTCTTGACACCTGTGGGGGTGACCTCCAGAATAGGTGTCGCTTTGACGTCAACAATATCGATGTTGTCACGGTCGCAGACTTCATAGAAGTTCTCCTCTAGGGATGGATTCTTGCATCCAATCGGATAAGGTTGCACCTCCGGTGCCAGAAGCTCGCGCTTTGCAGGATCCTTGATCCGCTCACAGACTTTCTTCCGCCAAAACGCATACGCTTCGTCGTTACAAGCTTGGTGTAGAAGAATTTCCAGGTAATTGGCAACTAAATACAGGCCCGCGTCAATAGAAGGTTGTGGAGCTTCGTTGATGCACTTACGCCAGAAATGGAAGCCACCCACGTCCCATAATTCCTCAAAAAGTGCTTGCCTTTGTTCCGGGGTGTCGCTCATCATCGGTCGGTATATGAGGTCGTATGGTAATCCAGAGAATGTATTGGTCAACTTTTCGAAGAGCTGCTCGTACACCGGTTTGAAATGATCCTGGATTTGCTTGTTAATGGCGTATGGCCTCATAGGGAAGGCCGTATTCGGTGCGCGTTGGAAAACGGTGAGATGTTTCGCCTAGTCCACATCAAGGTTGCTTTTGAGATAAGTGAAGGCTAGGCCGGACGTACGTGTGGTCCAAGCGCTTGAATGACTTGCACACCACTTGCACCTGTACCGACGACGCCAATTCTCTTTCCAGCAGTCTCGCATCCCACTGGCCACCGCGCGGTGTGTGTCGCTAATCCTTTGAACGTATCTAAACCCTTGTACTTGGGTGTATACGGCTTAGATGCGAATCCCTGTCAAGTCCGCAATCAATCAAAGGAAAAAACGGTACTTTTAAATCCTAACCGTGCAGGAGATCAAATAACGAGCGGAAGCCTTGTAGATGCCACCCTTGCCTTCACCTGTGACATGCCAAATATGCAACTGGTCGTCCCAGTGTGCGCTCTTGACGGTTGTATCAAAGCGACAATCTTTGCGGAGGTCCATCTTATCACCGACGTAGGCAAAGTACCTGTAGAGGAATGAACCTATTCAGTGCACGACCACGACGAATGACCAAGGTATACTTTTGCAGTTCTTGCCATCCAGGGAACTTTGATGTCCATGTCCATCCTTTCCAAAGCTCTGGGAGGGAAAACTCGTAAGCAGGGACATCACTATCCACGCGGGCACCAGGGTATCTGTTCCAATGCCACGTTCCACCTAAATCTGATCCAGTCTCAACCAGCTTGCATGCCAGGCCGAGCTTGCGCAAGTGGATGAGCTGATAAATGCCGCTAAACCCGGCGCCAATGATGACCGCGTCATAGTGTTCTTCAGTCATTGGTACCTGCTAGATTGTTTTGAGCAGGGAAAGGGCTCGACGATAGGGGATTAAATACCTTTTGTTCTAGTGGTGTGAAATGCATATAAGTTGAGACTATCGGAGTTTATCGACATCAACTGCCGTACTGATTTTTCTCTCTGTCCGATGGAATTTACGAGATTATCGAAGCATACAGAGTCACATGTCCTTCTGTTACGAGCCCAAAGACGTACGATGGTGGCGTTCTTGATCGATCCTCAGAACTGAAATGATGAATCGGAATTTCTGTGCCTGGATAGAGTTCTAATGATCGAGGAGGTAAAACCAAAAAAGCACATAAAAGATCGTACCTTCAATTGTGTGTGAAAGTTTCGCAATACCATGGAGCCTACACTCCATGGTGGAGCGGTAGTAAATGTCAGCCATTTAATCGATCGAACCCGAGCTTTCAGGACACGGCGACCACTATAAAAACCAATCGAGGGTTCCGCTCGTTGCACAGCGGCCCTTGCGGACGAACCCATCCAGGCTGGGACTCCCATTCAGTTTGCTTGGGCCATTGTATCACTTTAGCCTGATAAGAGATAAGTGAATGCTGTAACGTTATGGAAACACTACATGAAATGATGTGAATTTATCCACAAAAAGGCATTTGCTGATAAGTTGGAAAGGGAAGATAGAGTTCGAAGGCACCGGAACCTGGATACTAGCCAAACCCCAGTGCACAGACTGAATCCCTGTCTCGGAGAGCTGAGAAGACATTGGCACATGACAGCAGAGTATCCATCTTGCTGCTGAAGCAGGAGGTTCTGCCATGAGAATCAGCTTACTACAGCACAACAATCTTTGAGTCATAATGTATAGGATTCTGAGAGAAAAATTGCTTGGACACAGGACCCAAGCCCACAATAGGGGAGTCTTGACCAGGCAGGTTGAGTTGGTTGGAGTGTTTCATGATGGTGGTCACTTCAGAGAGGATAGAGCAGCAATCTATTGCAGAATCACTGGTCATAGAGGTTATATGGCAGGAAGAGATGTTTTGATGTTGTGGCTATCCCGCACACGCCGATCACACCAGGTGACCAAAACTCACCATCGCAGAATGACCCTGCGGACCAAACTGACCTTCAAGTGAGCCCGTCAACATTGTAGTCGGAGATTGACCTCCTATTCTGACAATAGCCAAGTTACTGATCTCACGTCTCTAACCCACTCCATGCGCTCACTCATCCAATACGACCTCGATGAACATCCGACAGCCCCCCCACCCCCCCTTGGCCCTCCAGCTCCCCCATACGGGCACACACACCGACCACCCACGAAGAAACGAAAACGAAACCATTACAACCCAAAGAAATCCCAGTTTGTCCCATCTCGAGATGTGCCTCTCCAGCACTGGGACGACCCGGGGAGCGCCACAGTCGGCATGATATATGATGAACAAGAGGGCAGCACAACAACCCCGGCATCGCTCGCTGCTGGATCCGTCGCGGTGTCATACGCAGATGATGTTGAGGAGGAAGAGGGGGAATATAGCGACGAACCTGCGGTGGAAGCGGACGAAGTCGTAGACGTGGAGCAGGAAGAGGAAGAGGAAGAGAGCAGAGCACTTACGCACGAAGAGATCTGGGACGACGCGGCCCTCATCGATGCATGGAATTCTGCAGAGGCCGAATACGAGGTACGGTTTCATCCTCCATACACGCCCCGTCTGCTCTCTCGTACACTCCACTTACTCACTCTTCAAGGCCTACCATGGCGCATCGAAAGCCTGGAAAACAGAAACCGCCCAAAAGTCCCCGCTGTGCGTCCCATGTGTTATGCGCCAGCTCCTCCCATCCTGATTGACGCACGACTGACCCGACCATTGTCTTCTAGATGGTACAACAAACCCTACACGCCCCAACCCGGCCCCAGCAAACCCAAACAACGCTCAAAAAACACCTTTCCACAACCCCCATCACAAGGGCCAGAAGACGGCGAACCAGAACCCGACACCGCCCCGGTCGACTTTGACACATTCGTCCCGACACACGACCCCTCTCTCGCTGTCCCATCCGACACCGGCGCCAACCTCGCACCGACCGCTCCGTTCTTTATCCCCCCTCCGTCGACGACGGCGGTTAGTCGCGATGAGGCGTTCAATAATGCATTGAGTGCCATGTATTGGGGCGGGTATTGGACCGCGGTGTATCATGTAATTGTCTGTCCGTCCGTGTCCCCAAGCTGAACTGACTCGATCTCCAACTTAGTGCCAGAACCAGTCGAGCGGACAGAGTACTAGCATTGTAACTGCAGGAACATCTGAGGAGAACGGAATTGAAGCAGACGAAGACGAAGACGAGGAGGATCTAGTACCAGCCCAGCGATGAGGCACACCTTTTCCTAACCTCAGGTATAGCGCTCCATATTATCAGCTCGATACGTATCAGGTACGTTTGTTAAAAAAAGAACAAGAACGAAGACATGGTGAGGACAAAGGACATAACAACTTTTTACAACGCAATCTCGACGTCCAGTCTGGCCAGATATGAATACACGTCAGGCGACATCCGATATTTCAGCATCCCAGCAAACACCATCAACGACCTCGATTTCTTCCGCAGCGACGTCAGAGTCTGAAATGTGAAAAAAGTCAGAGGACCCAACCCTCGAAGAACACGAACAAGACTCACCATTTGTCGCGTGGCTTCAGCGACAGCTGATGCTTTGACCGATTGGTGCACCGCCGCGAGCGAGTCCATTGTCAGAGGCAAGTAAACTTGCAAGTTGCGCTGAAGCGCGTCGTGAAGATCCTTGAATTCCTCTGCTTTGCGAGTAATTTTTGCGACGTCCCCGTCCATAGGGATGAGATCCGTCGACTCCATGATCTAAGACAAGCACGTCAACCGTCCGAAATTCGCAAAAGGGACACGAAAGCGAGTTGGAACCGACGTACCTCGAGTGTAACGTCCGGCCGCCCAGCATTCTTCGCATTTATCGCCTCCCTCACTCTCAAAAGCTTCACAGCAGCATCTCTATCCCTTCCGACAGCCCTATTCATCCTCTCGTAGTGCCGCAAAATTTCGACACCCGTCTTTTCGATCACCCTCCCCTTTTCGTTTTCCCCTCCCGTCGTCGGCAACGAGAGCGTGTTCCCGAGCGCTTGCGCGAGACATGCGATCACAGTTGCATAGTCACCAGCAAGGTTGTACAACTTGATCGCTTCAGGAATGCGGTCATTTGCCTCCGAGTCGCGCGCGGCGCGAATGAGAATTTGCTCGTTGTATTGAGCCGCGTTTTGCAGGTGGAGTAGTGAAGCCCCCTGTTCAATGACGCCACTCTACCAATCGACAACCTTTGTAAGAAAAGTGGGATCCGATGACAAAGAAACAGAGAGACATACGAATTTCGTACCATCGGGTCTAAACCCACCAACGAGTTCCTCCCATGCTGGCCCCGAGTGTGCCAACACGATAATACGCCGCACAAGTTCCCAAGCACTCTCCAGGTTCTCTCTTCCAACGCCATTACCCTGATCTGCGGATAGGCAAACGCAGTAGACGTATTGGAGCGCTTCTTTCGCGTCCATTTTCACAAACTGGCGGACGTAGCGCCAGATCAGTGTCGAGAGGCTGAGAGCGGGTGGATTGAGAGGTGACAAGGTCACTGCCGACGTGATTCTTGAATGAGAGTGAACCCGGTAAAGATGAAGAGGACGTACGAGGGCCAAGCTCAGAGGTCTCCGCGCGTGAAGGGACACGCAACAGACCATGGTACGCCAACGCAACCGCAAGATGAACCGCCTCGATTTCGGTTTCCGGACGCTCCCACAGCGCAGCGACAGCCTTGAAAATGAATCAGTACATACGATGTCCATGATAGTGTAAATGACAAACCCTTTCAAACTGCCCGCACATGAGTAATACGCTCGCCCAGGTGCCTTGATTGGCTGCATCAAAGTGGCGTTCGCCGTAGCTCAACAAAACTTCGGTCAGTCCACGAAGACCACCTTCCTCTTCCTCATCAACCTGTTTTATATCAATTGGACCTGTACGAATTATAATAAAAAATGGATATATACCATCGCAAGCTGGAACCACAGCCAATCCTCCGTTGTGGTCGTGACCTGAGGTACTGTACGCCTCGAGGGCTCCAAACGGCCCATGAGTTTGTACAACGCAAGCTTGAATGGATCTGCTGAAGCAGAGTGCAACATGTGTGCATTATAAACGCTCTGTAGATGATCTCTGTGTGGCTTCGATAACCTGTTGGTCGACGATGAGATGTCGACATGTAAGTACACCATTTTTCTAACACACCGTCTATCTGGAGACTCGATCCAAGACTTGAAGTGGCTCACAAAGCTGGCTTCCCGATGGTCGATTGCCGCCTGAGACCGGAGTGCCTCGTCGAGGGACTCCTGTGCATGTCCCGTACGTACGAGGTAGTACAACTTTGCCCACAGTGGCTGGCCAGCTACAAGCTATAATAACACGTGATCAGAGTAAATCGTAAGAGACAGTATACAACCTACCTCTATCCGATCTTCCCACTCTCCGTTTTTGTAGTACCTCATTAACAGGTACGCCCGAATCTTGTTTGCAATGCTCGGGTCACCTCCAAGGCGTGCCTCCATAGGCCTTGACTGAATCGACCGATCTATGACGTCCCAATACTGGTCCTCAAGTGCCTCTCGGGATCCTTTGGCGATTTGAGTCCTTAACGCAGATGCCTCACGGGAATCTGAATCCGCAAGGTATATGCGTGCATATTTTCTCTCGAACAGAGGCGCATTGAGAATGTGGGCGCCTGCGTGCTCGACTGGGGGGAGAGCGGGAGGTTCGCTGGTGATTTTCGCAAGGACGTGAAAGATGAACATCATATGAGAAGACGCGGCCTGAGGGACGTGCAAATGTCAAGGGATGAAACGTATAGGACGTTCACTCTCAGCTTACCTCGGCGTTGAGACTTGCAGCAGCTTGCATGAGAATATGAATGATTGGACACGAGGTTCCCCGTAGCCTAGCTGCGTTCAGTTCACCGACCGCACGATCATATGCCATCATCTTGCTTTGCATTTGCAGCGTCAAGCTCGGACCCGTGCTTGCCTGTCAACCAGAGATTTCAGAGAGCGAAATACTACAAGCTAGCGCGTCACGCACAGCAAGGCTTCCCCTTGCATGGAAGCTCTTCTTCATCTCAGCCAACGCCTTGTTGTCACTAGTCGAGCGACCTCCGAGTTCCTCGAACACCCGCCTCTTCTTCGCCTCCCAGTCCTTCCTGCTGCGGTCTTGGAGGAGCTGGTAGAAATCCTCCTGCGTCTCTCTTCTGCCCTCCTCGATCGTGGATATGAGATTTTGTTCGTGTGCATGGCGAAGGTAGCCCGCGACGTCCGTGTCCTGGAGGGGTTGTAGTGGAGAGAACGTGGCGGAGGTGTTCAAATGCGCTATTGAACTTGCCAACGCGGGTGCATCGACGTGCGCTTGTGCCAATAGATAGTTCCTATATGCGCGAGTGTGAGCGAAACAAGAGATGTATGTGTGTGGCACATGGCTCACGCTCTGTCGGAGTCTGTGGGTGCAGTTGGTTGGCGAGAGACAAGTCTCCGGGACTGTGCCTCGATCTGGTCGAGGGTGAGGTTGACAGAAGGGAGGTCAGGTCGCGAGAGATGGGTGTTGAGCGCCCTGGACGAGTTGAGAAGGGAAGAGAGGTCCGAAGCCATGTTGGTTGACATTGCGTGGTGGTGGCCGTGGAGGTCTGTGTGTTTGGTGTTCGCAGCTGGGTCGGAACACTGCTGATGAATGTGGTGAACGTCGACAACGACGGCGAAGACAAGGCACTGGAGTAAAACGCGCGTCCCAATTTGGTTCACTTCAACTCAAGGTTCCGTTGACCACTATGCAGAAGATCTTAAGCACCACTGTAGTCAGGCACTTTATCTGGGCCGGATGGAGATTTTCGAGACTGCCTTGACCAGCGATTGCAGCTCGGAGGAGCATCTACTACGTCCAAGCTTATCAACCTCCTTTGCGAATACGATCTTGGTTAGATTGAAAGTGTCTAACATGATAATCTGAAGTTTGAATGGCATAGAGAACATCGTTCTTAAGTCGAGACACATTCAAGCAAGAATCTGCATGATACGACAAGCAAGGACACGGAAATGAACACAGGCGTAGTACTAGATTTGTCCATGTTGACAGGTTCAAAGTCAGTGGTTCCACAGCAAACCTTTCCCGTTACATCCGTGTTATTATGGGCAAAAGACCACGAAAAGCACTTCGAAGACCAGGCGTATTCAATCCCGATGATGCTATACGCATCAAGCACACTCGTATCGGCGTATGGGACCTCTACGAGGAAAAGCGCTCCGACATCCCCATCCCAGGAGCCTCGCGTCTAGAAACAACATCACAGATGCTCCAGGGCCTCCCGTATGTCTGGAGAATGCTCAAGGACATATGCAGCATGCGACGCTGCTTGGTCTTGATAATACTCTACCTCGTTGTCGAAGTTGCTGCCTCCCTTATACCCGCTCTCTCCCTCTGGTCGGTCTCATCCACTCTGAACGCGTGTTAACTTTCTCATATTCTTGCCAGGTACTCTGGACAGCTTCTCCTGCTGGTATGTTTCACCTAATTTGTCGCTGAATGCGTTGTTCGACGTTGCACAGGTCGAGACGGCAGTCGAGAAACGCACAGTTGACAGGGATATTCTTCTCCACGTTGCCGCTGGGCGTGTCGCTTGTACAATAGCCGAGCGTCTCCTACAATACTCCAAGTATCACATATCACACCCTCTCAACCTCGCAATCAAACAATTTTACTCTACTCACATATTTCACTCCATGGCACGACTCGACCTACCGACGTTCGAGGATCCTGCCGTCCAACGTCAACTCGAGAGTGCTTGGTCCACGTCTTGGAAGTCTAGTGTAGCCTGGGACACCATCCAAATGACATCGAATGTTCTCATGACCGCGATTCGACTACTCTCACAGGTGTCTGTCCTAATCACCGTACTGCGGCGCCAACAAGATGGTACACTACTTGCCCTCCTCAGTTTCTCGCAATCACTATTCCAATGGTTCAGTGGAAGGCATTCCAAGTTTAACTCCTTAGGTGCTTTCTCCGTTTTGTATGTCGTGGTTTGGCGTTCTTATACTCAGCTGATGATCAGTGTGGGCTGCAACAACTAAAGACGAAAATTACATCCGGATGCAGGGCTACAAACACCTCGTGGACAACCCGGTACACCGCAAAGAAGTTGTCGCCGGCTCTCTCGGCGAGCACTTGACGAAACGTACGCTTCTTGCGACGATTCAGTGAGGCTTTCGTTGATCGCCAGTAGTATACCAGGATGCTGCCAGTCGTGTCGGGGATGATGCAGGTGACTTCCCAGAAGTAAGACGTGCTGACACCGTTAAAGATCGGTTGACATGGATGTCGATTCTTCGTGAGCCGATGCGCGAGCTGCCGCAGGTTCGTGCATCTGTCTTTGTCTTGCAGCGGCACTTAGTTGACCGCAGACACAAGATCGTGTTCACTCTGAGGGCTGTCCAATATCCTGCATCGATACCCATCTCAATCGCTTCCCTCACACTCATCAATCACACTGCCAATACATTTAGCTCAAGTCTCTTTTCTCTCTTTGGAGAATCATTTTCTCTCGCCGAGCAATTTGCGAGCGTACGGAGGTTGTATGAAATATCCAATATCCGCAACAGAATCGTTGATGGGAAGGTATCGTTTCCCGAAAATCAGCAGACCCTCCGTCACGGAGTCTCGATTGAATTCAGGCAAGTAGAGGTATATATTGCATCAACAATCTGACCTCACCTGCCCCCAGGAATGTATCTTTTCGATACCCGGGCTCGGAAAGTTACGCTCTGCATGACGTCTCATTCAAAATCGGAGCTGGGCAGCTTTGCGTAAGCTCTTCCTGCATGAGTACGTGTTGCCTTCATCGAGTTTTAACTGCCCATACAGGTGATCGTTGGCGTGAATGGCTCAGGGAAGAGTACGATTCTGAAACTGATCTCCCGCATATACGACCCGACCGAGGGGACGATCTTCATTGACGACAAGGACATCAAAACGTTTAAACTTGATGATTTACGCCGTGCCACGTCGATTTTGTTCCAGGACTACACCTACTTCCCGCTATCCGTTGGTTTCCGCCTTCCCCTTTCTTCACGATTTTGAGCCCTTTCTAGATCAAAGAAAACATAGCGCTCGGAAACCCCGACCTCGCACCTGATGACGACAAAATTCGCGAAGCAGCCCGCCTAGGTGGGGCTGAAGAGTTCGTTGACAAGCTCCCCGAGGGATTCGACACCTACCTCGACCGGCCCGTGAGGGACTACTATTCCCCCCTTCCTGAAGGCACCACTATGCTCTTTGGGCGCAAAGTGGACTACAAACGCGTTCGTGGCGCAGGCGCAATGCGCGCGACGGACACGTCGACGTTGAGTGGGGGACAGATGCAGCGGCTGGCCGTGTATGTCCACCGACTCTTGTTGTATCATGCTTTGCGTATCACGTTGCTAACATCGTTGCCGCATTTTCGATCCACACTAGTTCACGGACGTTCATGCGCTCGCTCATCTCCGAAACGGAATCCTCCGTTGGCCTGCTCCTCTTTGACGAACCGAGCGCCTCGCTCGATCCACGCGCAGAGCACGGTACGTCGCGCCTATTCCTTCTGCTTCGCCCATTGGTTCGCTCATCCTGTCCTGCAATCACACACTCCAGATTTGTTTGAGAGACTGCGCACCCTACGGGGGAACAAGACCATGATTTTCTCCTCGCACAGGTTCGGAAACTTGACGCGTCACGCAGATCTCATCTTGTGTGTCTTCTTTCCCCCTCGTTGGCGTTTCCACGCAGTGCAACTGATCGATGCGTATCCTTAGGTACATGGACGATGCCAAGATCCAGGAAGCGGGTACGCACGAAGCGTTATTGGCCCAGGACGGCGAGTATGCACGGATATGGCAGTTACAAGTCAAAGCATTCCTGTAGTCAGTCGTTGTATACCCGTTGGCAGCTTGTGTAGAGGAACACTGCGATACTGCCGGGTCGTTCAAGAGCATCCCGATGGTCAAAAGGTGGCTACAGATGGTAATCAGGAGAGGTAGTGTTCGTGAATCTGTAAGCGGTGCGCTGTTGGCCTGGCCAAGACTTGCGATTCGGGATTGTTGAGGGTGCGACCGTGGTGGATGTTGTGAATTGGATCATCCGTGTGTATCATAGGCGACTGAAACTGTGTTCTTCGTTCATCTCATCTAATCAGAAACTAAGTGGAGACGGTCGAGTGACATCTCCGATAGTCTTCTCGGCTAGGTGGCAGCCTGCGACATTTGGAAAGCATATAGCTAGGTTGTTCACCCGTCGCGGTCCAGCTTACCGTCCTCCACTTTGCCCACTACATGTTTACCATCGTACGAGGGCGATTCCGCGTTCTTGGGATTCGCTCAGGGGCCAGCCTCACCCACGTCAGCCGCACGCTCCACAAAAGACTGCTCTAGCCGCCTCACTCATTCTGGACTTTTGGAATGTGGCTGACATTCCTGACGAGTATAAAAGGTCTCGTGGTTCCAGGTATCATCATTCCTTTCTTCCTCTTCCTTTTTCTCATCCCTTCTTCGCACTCTGCTCGGGTTCCGTTGGGCAGATTGCTTTTGATGATGTCGCGGCATCTTTGGGCATCGACAGGGTTTCCGTTCGGTGTCATGTGAGGTAGGCTCGCTGTTGGCATCACCAACACGTCCCGTTGTGCTGACGAGCGGGATACGGAAGGTACATGGGCCAAGTCTTCTGTGGATGGTTTGGGGTGCGAGTACACCTCATCGACTCTCGCCGCGTAATGTTCTGACATCGAACGTTGAACGTCCCTGCAGCTCGTCCAAGGCCAGCGATCCCCTCAACTGTGGCAACCGACGTCGAGGGTCGAGCGCAGGATTCCAACCTCCGACTTGGAACATGACATGTCATGCAAACCGTTCTTGTGCATGGACGACGGCAACGGCAACGTCGAGGTCGCACCACTTTTGTCAGCCCACTAGCGATGACTACGAGCTCCGGCACTCGTTGGGGTGCTCTTGTGGCCATTTGTCTGGTCGTCATCGAGGCTGGCGATGGTGGGTGACCGGGTCTAGTTCGTTTAACGTTGCGGCGACGCAGTGCAACCAGCGTCGCCCATCTGGCGTTCGTTCGCAAGGAAGGTAGCAAGGTCCATGGCACGTCCTGTCTTCCCCGAGGGTCCCTTCGTCATCCTATACCCCTTTTTTCATTCTTCTTTCATGCCAACTATCGTCACTCTTTTGGATCAGGAGCTCTCTATGCTCTAATCCGGTACGTCGTCCATGTCCGTATTGACTCGATCCTGACGCCGTGTTTGCAGGAAAAAAATCAAATCACATTATGCAATTCCTTCGAGGTATGCATGCGCCGCATCAGACCGAGCATTCTTCTGACGTGACCCAAAGTCTTTTTTCTTTTATTTCTGTTTATTTTGCAGTAATGGTATGTTGATCAAGCTTGGCTCAGATCATAGATGACGCGAATCCTCATGTTTTCCGGTAGAAAAAAAAACCCCCAAAAATCGGAAATTTTAGAAAACCCTTGGAACATTCCCTTTATCAGGCATGGTTTGCTGTCCTCTCTCGGTAGTCACCCTTCTGACGCGATCCAATTCTTCTCTGTATTCAGTTTCTCTTTAGTAGTTAGTAATGGTACGGTGACTCTTTTGATTTTTCTCTCCTGACGCTAACTTTCTTGCAGAAAAAAGAAAGCACGAAAAGAATTTCAGAAATTTGCCATAAGCCCCCCAAAAACATCTCATTTTCAGGTGTGCTTTGTTCCGATACCTTGCTTTCCATCCCTCTGACGTGGCTTGACCAATAGTTTTTTTTTCTTTGACTATCGTCTTATTTTGTCTTGGCTTCTCCTGGTACGAATATCAGAAAACCCTAAAAAAATCAGAAAATCTGCAATAACCCACGGAACGACACCCGACCCGACGCTCCTTCGACGACATTCACGCACACCATCGCAAATGGGCGCTCACCTCGATTCGAGCTTGCACGCTGCTCTGGCATTTCTTACCCACTCCTCCTCACCTCCCCGGACGCATCTTGTGATTTAGCGCCTACCTCGGTATGGTTGGAAATCCCTGATGTGTCCGTCGACCCCCACCCCTCGACCTCCATCGGCCCCCTGCAGCGTGTTGCTTCAACAGCTCGAATTTCGATCGTCGTGCATGGAACAATGAATCGAGTGCAGCTCTCGTCGCAGACCATTGGACTCGACTCCTCAACAAGTCCCCGGTTCTCCCATGTATTGGTAATCGAATGGGACGGCGATACGCGTTCTGAAGTGGTGGCCCTAGCGCCATTTCATCGCTTTTGCCTCTTGCCACGACTCTGAGGAACGACGCCCTGGCGCGACACGCATCGAGACTCGAGCGCCACCTTTTGCCATGGTGTTGGTGTGCGTCTATAGGATACGTCGTGCATGTATCGTCTGTGGTATTTGTTGCACCAAAATCCCTTTTCAAAAAAAATATAAATCATAAAAATTGCGTGACATGCCCTCAAACCGGCAGAAGCTCCTCGCCAATATATTGGTTTCGAACTTGAGAGTGACTCGATCATTGATATTGACCTCCGGATCTCGATTGTCGTCGATATGATCGCTTTCACATACAAACTCGGTCTTTTTTTTTTTTTTTTGGCTGCTGTGACAACCCACGGAGGTGCAAAGAGTCAAAGCCCGTCGCTCCGAGGCGTTGAATCTCCGCTTCGACAACCATGCATACACGCCGTGTTCGACGAAATCTTTGAACAAGGGATCGGTGCGTTAAATTTGAGCCTCGTTTCTGCGTGCTGTTGATCAGGCAATTACATCATCAGAGCTTGCTGATCTGAACACACGATCACGGAAAAAAATGTGTTCCTCCTTGTATTTATTATTTAATATCAAAATCACGATCACGCCGTCGTCGTCATGCCAGCAAGAAAAGAGTGACTCGGACCGACGCAAGGCGTCGTCTCACCCGATTTAGTATTTTCGTTTTGCAAGACGCTCGTAGTACCTTTTGGTTTGGACAGTTTACGCCCAACGTTGTTGACGCAGAAGACAGCCCTGGGCCAAAGTCATACAAGTAACTTACCAAGTGAAGAACGAAATAAAAACACCCGAACACCCGATATGGCCCAGGCCCCACCCACGAGGCTTCTGACTTTGAGCGGCATACGGCCCGGAGCGAAAACGCGATGCACACGTTCCTCAATAGGCCCTTTTTTTTTTTTTTGATCAAGCTCGGTTGAGGTACGCGTCGGTTATTGGTTTGATAAACGACATGGCACAGCTCCCATTGGATGGGACCTTTTTTTTTTTTTTTTTTTTTTTTTTCCCTGGAGCACATGTTGGAACCGTCGATTAGATTCAACAAGTATCTAACCTCGAAAAGAATAAAAATAAAAAATCCCAGACGTGCAGGAGGGCGTTCCATTTATCGAAATCGTACTTGATGTATACACAAAACAACAGCATCACCGCAGGGAAACAAAAAGCATCAAGGAATATAGGGACATATGAGCCAGGTCTAACGCTTAGAGCGAAAACATGGAAAAGCGCACGATGGTACACATGAGCGGGCGAAGATAAATGGAATAGACGAGACACAATAAATAACATTCCCCTTCGACGACGACTACGAGCTCGGATGCTCGGAGTGTGTTTGTTGTTGCAGTTCCTTGAACTTTTCAAATAACTGATGCACGCCTTCGGGCTCTAGAACCACCTTTGTCCCGTCACACCGAGCCTTCTTTGTAAACTCGGTACATAGTTGATTGATATCGGCGTCCTGTATTCGAACGCATTGACATGACGCGCGCCACGTCGAACAAACGGGACACGAACCTTGAAATAGGGATTCTGCGTGATACACTTCCACGCTTTAAGCACCTCAATGTTCTCCGGACTCTCCTTTGTCCGCGGGAAATTCGAGCCTTGACAGGCGATCATGTCCCCTGAAGACACATCGGACGTCTTACGGAGCGACGGATTGGGGTCAGTAAATGGCGATGGACCCTCCGCAGCAATATGCTTTGCAATCTCGGAGCGACTCAGGATGATGGGACGGCATGCCGGGGTGTTGGCACTACTAGGCGTGGACTCGGACGCAGACGGGGGACTCTCTCCGGGCTGTGATATCCAACTGAATGGACTTTGAGAAGTCGACGTACTCGGTGATGAATTCGTCGAATTCGAGGGCGGTGACGACATGGGTTTCTGAGACGTAGAGGAAGGTTTTACACCGTTGGCATGTGCTACAGGTGAGATCGACGTGCTGTCCACTAGTACGTTGAAATCGAGAGGTGCTTGGTTGCCCATGAAATTTCCTCCAAATAATTCGTCGAGGCTATGATTTGGATGTAAAAAGTCGGTGTGTCCGTTATTTTGAGGGAATGATGTAGATTGTGCTGTTGAAGTCCATGAGTTGGCGGGAGAGGAAAAGTTGAAGGTGAACTGATCAAGGGAACTAGCGGTGGCGGGAGATGTGGTATTGGACGGTGCTGAGGGTGATTCGTCGACAAAGGACATGAGAAGAGGGTTGTTGGCGATAGTCTTGTAAGACTGCGGTAACGCATATTGACCAAAGGGAGACGGGGCATCTGTTTGCATAGGGACTTCTGAAGGCTCATCGAGTACATTGAGCATGGACGGGTCAAAGGTGGTGAGCGAATTCCAGTCAATGTCTGTGCCAAAAGCAGAAGACTTTGAAGAGGTCTGAGATCGAGGAGCGCCCGGAGGAGGGAAAGGAGAGGGCGTGCCAAAGAAGCTGAAAGGGGAAGGTTGCACGTTCGGGGTCGGAGTCGGCTTTGGTACGGAAAACGTGAACTGTGCCTGCTTCAATGCCAGATTTTCCTGTTGAAGTCGAGATAGGAGATCACGCAGATTGGTGTTTTCAGCTTCGGTCGCTTCGTTCTTTGCTTCGAGTGCGGTCACCTTGTCTTCCAACTGGGGGGGGGGGAGATGAGACAAGTGAGACAGGGGCAGTGCATCCTGTACTTACATCCTTGACATGTTTCTCCTTTCGTTCTCGAAATGCACGCTGGGCAGCTCTGTTTTGTTCCTTGCGCTTGAGCAGACGGGATTCGTCATGCTGTGGCAACGACGATGAGCGACATTGGGCGGGGACAGTCACTGGGACGGGACGGACCTGAGGGTTACTGCTTGATTTGCGTCTCGACGGCTGCGGCTTTTTAGCGGAGTTTGGGTCGTCGGCTAATGAAGAGGGGGGGAGGTGAGGGACGAGAGATCGGGGGAGACAACGACGAACCGGTGTGCTGGTTCTTTGAACTTGGGCCAGGCTCCATGTCGTCGCTGCTGGCTTTGCGCTTCAAAGGGGCGTCTTCGGTATCGTTGGCGCGGGCGAGGAGAGACTGACGTCTAGAGGTGGCATCGGTGTTGCTGGGTGGGCTGGGACTGCTGTCGTCAGATGTGGGGCTTTGTCGCCCGTCCTGTACGCTCTGGGGGTCGACGCTGTGACTGTGATCGTTGTGGTCGGCGGGGGGGAACTGCTTTTGGAGGAGGGCGAGGAAGTCGTCGTCGGGGAGCTGTGAGAACTGGGAGGGAGCTTGGGAGATGTCCCAGAGGGAGTTGAGGGAGGAGTAGTTCATGGTGGACTCCTGACGTGTTGCGATGATCGTCCAAGTCGTTCACTTGACTCTCGAATGCGATGACAAAGCTACTGTTTATCTTTGCAAGTTATTTTGTTAATTTGCTACTTAATTTAATATTCTCGGCCAATAGTCGTGCGTACGCAGACGGCATGTCACACGCCACATTGTTAACTCGCCGACGCAGTCGGGTTCACAACTCCCCCGTCCATTTCCGGTCCGGCTACGTATACCCCCCTCCCCACCCCCGGGCCCGAATCATCTCTCTTGACTCATTCCGATCCGTCGCAACATCGCAACTCTCAAAAGTGACTCCATCGCACCCGACGGAACCCGCAAGGTGCCGCGCAGGCAATCATATTGAAAAAGTCAAAGGCACTAGGAATAGCCTAGCGAGACAAAGATAACGATCCTTATATACTAAATTACGATGTTAAACAGAAAATACTGGGTATCACTACAACGAATTCACGTCGGCAAAATCATCCGTGGCGGAGGGAACAAGACTCACATAGTACTCAATCTCCAACTGCATGCATCGTCGTCAACACCGTCCTCCAAATCACCCGAGACAGTCACTCACAAATAGAAAAGCAACCCTTTGTGGCCACAAAATATGCAGCCCGACCGGGTTGTACAGCCCCGTATTCATCTCCTCGATTTTTCGTTTCAACCGCTGCATTTCCTAAAAGCATATTTCCTGTCTCAGACACCATACCACTCACGTCGCACACAATCCCTCACCTTTTCGTAATGCGACGACATGACCAGAGTCGACAGCTGCAGAGTGACCACGGCCAAAATGTTGTCCACGCACGTACGCTGTATGCTATGAGCAGATATCAAAATCTCGTTGATGTCATTGATCGTTTGGTGAAACTGAGTCGGCGTGATCTGCCAACGACGGTCAAACATGAACGGCCATCCGTCTACGAGCCACGTACCCGTCCATCTAGTTCGAGGGGAAATATCGGGGAGAACTGAATCAGTTCACCCCCCGCATAATCCCGCTCGATGCGAACTATTTCGCGTGGATGGTGGAGTCCTATTTGACCGACTGGAAGAGTGCCAAACGCAGAGTCGGGCGGCGGTGGCCCAAAATAATACGCCGAATGTGGGATCAGTGGACGTCGACGGCTAGAAAGCGACATCCAAACGTGAGTAGCGTATCGCCAGCGGCATCCAAGCCGACACACCTCTTTTGCAACGTCGTAAACTGTTTCGAGTTGAGCGTCGAGTAATAGTCCGACGTATACATCTCATTGTTGTCCCCGGGTGGCTCGATCTCGTCCCAGGGTTGCGGCGACGGCCTCTTGAACTCGAGTTGCAAATGTCGTGCGTTGCGCCCAGACGACCCAAACTTGCGCCCCCGCCCTTTCTC
This sequence comes from Butyriboletus appendiculatus, assembly GCA_038093555.1. NCBI lineage: Eukaryota > Fungi > Basidiomycota > Agaricomycetes > Boletales > Boletaceae > Butyriboletus > Butyriboletus appendiculatus. The sequence continues at coordinate 19,202 of JBBPSL010000080.1, forward strand.
GCTCATCTCCAAGGACTGGTCGCCGCCATGTATGCTCTCCAACGGGTGCACAGAACCAACGTCCTCGTCCTCTTCCCCCTCCCCCTTCTTGCTCTCGTTTTCCTGTGACCGTGCCTTGCCATTATACCGCAACGGATGCCATCCCTCCCCTATATCCTCCTCCTGCACCACAAGTACCTCCTCCTTCCGCGACACATCCCCACCTGCACCCGCGCTCGTATCCGGGCGCAGGTACGACAGCGACACCACCTCGGTTCCTTCCCTCGGCGTCCTCACCTTCTCACCTCCTCCTCCGGATTCCGTCACGTTCGTGTCATCCGCGCTCGATCGACAATAGACCTCGCACGACCCACTCCGTCGTCCTCCCTCCCCATCCACCTGCGTCCACGACGTCGCCACAGACGACGCCGCCATTTCCAATCCCTCCCTGACAGACGACCGCGACTGCGACCCCGAACGCGAACGCGAATTCGAATTCGAATGGGACCGCGACCGAGAACGAGACGCAGACAACGCCAACGACCGGCGAAAGGCGACGACAGGCTTGGAGGAGGAGGAGCCCACGCCACTCCCAACGTGGTCCCCGTCCCCGTGTGCGTTCGCATCTTCGTCATGCTCGGGCTCGTTCCCATTCCTGTCCATGTGTTCGTCACGTTGTGGACCCTGTTCGTCACCCACCACGACGATGCCCACTGCTTCATCCTCCTCCTCGGGCGTGGTTACGGCCAACCCAAAACTCACCACCTCCTCCACCTCACTCCGAGTCTCAACCACATCCCCACCCCCATCCCCACTCCAAGCCGACGACCGACTCAACGCATGCTCGATGGAAACGTGCTCAAGGGACGTCATGACAGGGCGGAACACATCAAGAAGCGGCTTGTTTGAACCCTCGAACTGTTTCTTCAGCGTTCTTGCTTGGAGAGAATACAGTGATATGTACTTGGTGGCGAGCGGTTGAAAAATCAATAATGCGAGGGTCGTGTGTGTTGTGTCCACGAAAAAGTGGAGCTGAGTGAGGCAAGTAAGCGGCGTCACAGCGTGGCAAGAGGTGATAAACAAGCCAAGCCACATGACCCCCGTTCTGAACAACAAGGAAAAAATCGATTCTATCAAATCGAATGCAAAAGAGCTACATGTACACATGCGCGGTAATACATAAATGATTTGAGTCTCTGTGCAAATGGGCAATACTTCATCACATTTTCGTCATGTACAGTCATATCAGCAAGAAAAAAACAAACAAACAAACGAGACTAGGCAGGCGAAGGGTCCTTATTTTCATGCAAACGTGGTGGTGATGGAATAGGTCGGGCCGTTGGAGACCCCGCAGCTGGATTCATCACATCAGACAACTTTCCCCTCGACGGCGGAGTTGTAGAACGTCGGTCGATGGCCATTCGGTCGTCCGTCGGCGAAGGTGCAGTAGATGCAGGAGACAACGTCGCAATGGGCGGCAGCGCGATAGGCGCCGATGAGCTGGCGTGAGAACTGTGACCAGCGCCAATCGGACGCGGATGAGGAGGCAGCGACACCGAGATCGGTGGTGGGCTGGGGGGGTATGGATGGCCAGCTTCAGCGTGCTGACGAGATTCGGGAGAGTGAGAGGCAGGTTGCCTCCGGAATGGAATTGGCGAGGGTCGCGAGGAGGGAATGGGTGTGTGTCGCTCCGCAGGAGATGGCGGCCCGCGCTTCATGGCATCAACTCGTGTACGCTTATTGTCCAACTCATCCACACCAGGACTCAATGGACGTTTGAGAGAAGTTCCGCCAGGAGGGGAAGGGCGACTACCCGACGTGGAGACCGAGCCGCGATGTGAGATCACTGGCCGTGGGGATGTCACCGTATGCCTGCTGCCGTTCGACAACGTAGGTGAGTGCATGGGCGCACCGTGAGACTGCGATAGGACGACGAGCGCATCGGCGACACCCTCATCATAGTCTTCATCCACGACACGCGAAGGGGGGCGGGGAGTAACAGTAGTCGGAGAAGGCTGCAGAGAACGACTGCCAGAGCCGTTCGAACTCGACGTATCTTGTGCATCCTTTGCCGAAAACGACCCAACTTTAAACGAACCCGACAGGTTCCCCCCCTGCTCCTCCTTTGGGCGTCGCTGACGCCTCTTGCGTTCCTTCTTCGGAAGGTCCCCCGGGATCGATCCTGACATACTCTGCGTGTCCGAATCTTTCTCCTTGGTCTGCTTCCTCCTCCGATCCTTCCCGTCAGGAGCAGGCGTCGAATTGGGGGACTCAGACATGCGCATGCTGCTCGTGCTGCTCGTGTGAAGAGAAACACGAGAAACACCCTCTGGCGATGTGGCCATCGCGATGGATTGTCGGCGTTGGTCCACGGGTACTTCCGTCTGCCTCGGGGTCTCACGCGCGTCAAATCGCGCCGGGTCGTATCGCCAATGCCCACCCTCGGGTGGTGCCGCAGGTCCAGGTGGAGGAGAGCGAGGGTGAGGAGGACCACCAGGCGGCTTCGAGTCCCAGAACCGCGGATGATGGACGGCAGGGTGGGCAGAACGCGGGGATGTTTCCAACGGGCTCGCGACACGATGGTGAGGTCCAGGGGAACGCGATGGGTAGTATGGTGGCTGCGAATGGTGGCTGGCGTACTCTGGTCGTCCCCGATCCCAGTCACGATGGTGCTCTGGCGGTGGCCCGCGACGTTCCCATGGCATATCACGTTCGCTTTGGCGCAAGGGCTCGCGTGGATAAGGAGATCGCGGTGCGGTAGGCGCGGCGGGGCCAACCGGTTGACGACCTGAAGGGGCATACGTTGGGAACCCGGGTCCAGGCGAGCGAGGGCGCGGTGGGGGTGGAGGTGAAGCGGATGTAGAAGGTGCGCGCACAGACCGGTTGAAATACTCCTCTCTATGCGCAGTTGTCACATGGGCAGCGGAAGCACGCAGTTCTTCAGCCGGAACCTGAGGTTGCGGAACGGGGTGATGCAACAGCAGATTTTGGTGACCAGCTGGGCCACGCGTCGGTGCCTCGCGAGGTCCAGAAAAGTCGCGATGATGAGGTGGGCGATCCACATCCATCGGAGCCAAGGGGGTGTGGGAGGGCATATGGCGTGACTCGTCAAGAACGACGGGTGGCGGGGGACCTCCCCTGAATGGTCCGGGGGAGGATCGACCTCCAACGGGAGCAGGGGGTGGTGGTAAATGAACATTATCGCCGTTTGACGGCCCACGGGAATCTGATCTGAACAATGGACGCGAAGCACTTGACGTGGATGTCGACTGCAAGAGGAGAGGGGGCCCGGTGAGACCGGGAGGGGGCACGACTGCGCTCGCATAAGCAGTCGGATGGACATCCTGGGGCCCAGGTGCGGCAGGTAGCTGTCCACCTGTTGCTTGCGCATTCTTCAACAACTGCAGACGCTGTGATATCACATGATTGCCAGGATCGAGCTCGCTAGCCCGCGCATAGGCGTCGATGGCGTCCGAGATCTGGTTGTTGCAGCTCTCGTAGAGGCTGCCAAGATCGAACCAGACCTCGGAGATGTAAGGGTTGATTCTGATGGCGCGCGAATATGCGTCCAGAGCATCACGGAACTGATTGATCTGGAAGTAGAGAACTCCGATGGAGCACCAGAATGTCGGGTTGCGTCCGTCGCGATAGACAGCCTGTTGATATGCTTCGTATGCCTTGTTGTACTTTTGGCCAGCCATGTAGGCACGACCGAGGAGATACCAGCTTTGGGCATCCGACGGGTCTATAAAGAACGGTGGGTGGAATCCATGGCGCGGAAATAACCACTTACCAGCTTCGAGACTCTTGGTGAGATATTGTATAGCGAGCTCCTGATTCTGGAAAGACGAGCCGTCCTGGTGGTACAGCCAGCCAAGTTGTTGAAGTACTTTGGCGTGTCCAGGATTGTCGGCGACGACGCGCTCGTAAGCATCTTTAGCACGGACATGCTGTGTGGGGATCGGTATCCATCGGACACTCGAAGCGACTGCGGACTTACGTCTTTTTGTTGTTCGTAAACGTGGCCGATCTGGAACCAGATGTCGGCATGGGCGAGGGGACTGGGAGGATTTCGGAGGATGCGGTCAAAGCAGGAAAGGGACTCTTCGTATTTGCCCTGCTGTTTGTAGATGATGCCAAGGCGGAAAAGAATTTCGTTCGCCTTGTCGAAATCTAGTTCTGCTAAATGAGTACATAAAAGTGCCAAAGGGAATGGGAACAAACACCAACCTTTGTCCATCTTGAGGACGGAGGCGAAGGCTTCTTCGGCATGATCCAAGGAGCCGTACCGGTCATAGAGTATGCCGATGCCATACCAGAGTTTGGGATCCTCCTGCGCAGCAACACGTTACACGTTGAGGTTTAGTCAGAGACAGGTGGCATACCTTGGGATTTGGTAAGAGATAGAGCGCCTGTTGATAGGCGGAGTACGCCTTTTGGAGATCGTCCTGCATGAGGTAGCAGTGACCTAAAGCGGGGATGGAATGAGCATTGCGGTGGTGAGACAGTGCAGAAGGGGGTTTACCGAGTGCACTCCAGACTTCGCCGTTGTCTTCTTGGAGTTGAAGCACGCGCTGAAAGTATTCGATTGCCTAAAGCAGAAGGGTAGTGACATCAGCAACAGGGCACGTGAGGATCTCGATCTCGATCTCGAGGAGCAGAACAAAAAATGGAACAAGGGCGATGAGTCACGGCGGCCACCGCGACGGACATCCTCGGGTTTTAAAAGGGGATTGGCAGAAACGCTTAGCCTACCTTTGGGTAGTTTTCCTTGATCCGTGCGATTCCCGCAACTTGAGTCAGCCCTGACAGGGATATCGGGTTGTGCCGTAGGGCATTTTCATATGCTGTGATGGCGTGTTCGAGATCACCCATTTGTTCAGCAACGCGGCCTGGGAAACAAATACGCTTTTTGGTCTGCATGTCATCAAAGTTTGACGCACCAATGAGAAGCCACGTTTGTTCATTGGCGACGGCGAGCTTATGGATTACGCTCGAGGAAGCGGGAGCGACACCATTTGGAGGCGGTGCGTTGGGCACGACGACGGGGGAAACGATCTGATTGGCGGGGGGGTGGGAGCCGTTTGAGAGGGTAGCGGGAGTTGAAGGGAGGGTGGCTGAGTTCCCGTTGAGATGGACGGGAGGGGGGTGGGTGATGAGGGCGTGGGGGTGAGGATGGGAGGGCTCGTGCATGCGTACGTCCCGGTCGGGCTGTGGACGTGGTACGTGTCGGTGGGACATGAGAGGGGGGGAACGACGGGAGCGGGCTTGTGGAGGGAGGGAAGGGGAAAACTGACAAATGGAGGAGGATGGTGATATATATATGAAAACGCTGCGGGAGAGGGGAGATCAGGGACCTTCGCACCCCAGTCGCACGATCAAAGACAATCAAGCAGCCGGGTGACAGATCTGAGATTGCTTGTGCAGAGTGATCTCGCGTTGAACGTCTGATTTGAATATACACCGATATATGACATCCTTCTCGTCTCCAAATAGCCGCGTGCCTGCTGTGTTCTATTTACGGCCACGTTGCCGTTGTCCGTCGTGGTGACTGCTGTTTTGGGCCAGCCACAACATGTCCGCGCACATGTGGAGTCCCGTGGAAGCTTATCCAATTGTGGCATACCGTGAGTTAAAGAGCTTAACGGCCAACCCCTTTTTAACCGACCCTTTTGGTCTCTCCTGTCCCATCGCTCCGAGTTCGTGGATCATCACAGGAAGCCACACGAGTGATTGCAGCCACAGGCCCTGAGGCTGAGGCGTTACTTCACAATCTGGTCAAGGGTGTGCCACCTCGCACTCGCGGTGTTCCAATTAGTGCAGTACCGTTCGGAACCATGACAGCATTGGTCTGCTGCCAAGGGAGAGATCTCGGAGGCGATAACAGTGCCTCCTGACAATCGAGCGGGTACCGAACTACCGGTTTCAAGCTTCCTCTGATCAGTCTAGGCCACCGTTTTCTTGCGATTGTTTCCAGGGTCCGCTTATTCCACATTCGGTAACTGATCGTGCCAAATTGCCGTTGTGTAAATACTAGGCACGCGTGTTATCCCTTTCTTGGCTGTCACGAGATCCTGTCAGAATGAATTACCCTATCAGAATGCAAATATGTACGTGCAGTGAATCTCGCGCATCAGCCCTGCGTAACGTGTTTCTCCTTTGCGTCCCGTTGAATGAAACTTTTTTTTTTTTCTTTTTTTTTCTTTTTTCGCACTCCGACCAGACAATACTCCCAGTGGAGGCACGCGCGGACTTTATCCTACGGCATGCCTTCTTGTTCTACAGGACTGGCAGTCATTGTTCCTTGTCTTGCTCTAGCAGACATAGAGTTCACGCGTGCAGAAGATCCCCGTCGAACCTGTCTTCGCCTAAACGTTGGTTATCCACTTGGGTAAGCGCTCCCTTCCATTGTTTGTTGCTCCGAGACGCTTAACAACGGGGCACCGGCCAAGCCTAATTAAGACGTGCGTGTGACTCGATGAATGCTCGCTTCGTTCCAAGCTTCGAATCTCGATGTGGTGGTAGGGGTCGTTCAAATGAATGAATCGACACGATTGCCAGCAGAACAGCTCGTTCCGCTCCAGTCGGTGCGATGCAATGTCGTCGGGAGTTTCATATGACGGATTGGGCCGCCGTGATCCTGGGCCATAGCCGTTCGCCTACTGCCATCGATAACCCTACGGGTACGGATTAATGATCCCCCATGTGGAGCGTACAAGTTGTCTAATTCAGCACGTTCGCGAAGGGATCGTCAAGATTATCCGGCCCGACGTCAAACCCGGACAGCTCTCAATCGGAGGATATCGGATGTGACAGCATCGTTGGCTAAAATGGATACTGATACGCCCTGATGACACCGCATGTGGAAATCCGATATCTGCAAAAATGGAACGTATCTAACGTTATCACCTGACGACTGGCCACGGAGCGCTCTGATTGGAGGACGGCAGGCAGAAAAAGGGAATTAAGGGGCCCCGCCGCACTGTTCTGCATTGCTGATATTGAATAAATGCTCTGTTCTGGATTCTCGCCTGCGCAAGTCACGAAATGACGTGGGGAATTGTGGGGGGTTCGACGTTTAGGAGGTGAAAGTGTGACATGTCAATCACACAAAGGTTGTATTGCTAGGAAATGCACGGCCGGAGATTGACATCCACTCAATGTAGTATGGGGATACGGCGCAGCTGGCAGAACTGCACCCGAGCAGCCCACCGGTAATATTAGTAGACAACGATCTCCGCGGGAAACGTCTGTATCCATGGCAGATGGGCCCACGTTGCGTCGAGCAGCTTCCGAATCTGTGAAAGCAGATTGTAACGTTACCGCTTGACAACTTTCCCTAAGCCATGCGAAGGCTGTGATTGGACAGGTGATCTCGAAAAAAGGAAAATCAAGGATCGTTCCTAAAATAAAATAATAAAATAAAAACCGAGCCTCGTTGTAGATCGGAGACTCTTAAGAACTGACTGAAACGACGTATTTGAAGAGGTTTACTGCGACCAGCCGAATCAGTCAAACGCACGTCCCCGCGTACACACACAAATATGGCTGTATGGAGTAACACACAGTGCCGCGAAGAGCCACATTGGAAAGCCGAGAAAATGTGCCGAGAAAAAGACTCCGAGCCCGCGGTAGAATGTCGTCCCTTGGTTCTGGCTGTCAATGAAAGTTTCTACGCCTGTGGACAAAGGCCGCCATGGCTGCGCGCTCCGAGCAAGTCCGAAAGAGCGTAGTTGAGTTACCGGCCGAGTGGGACCGTGGGCAGGATATGGGAAGATCCGTGATGTTGTTCTTCATGGAAAAACTGCGAGGCACTGAAGAAGGCTTCTAAATCCACGCTTTGATCTCCTAGCGCTCAAGATCCCGTTCACACCTTCGACCGGTTTCTTCGACGTTCCAGAAATGGGTTCCACGCCATTTGTTTGCTCGTGTTTGGCTTCTGTGCCCATGTCGTGCCGCCCCCGCCAGCAAGCTATCATCGAACCCGACTGTAATCACCCAGCTGCTCCTATACCAGCCATGACCCGTACGTTTCTGACCGTCATCAGAAACACCGTGCCGATCTCTGATCAGGTGGAAACCAACGTGAAATGGACCGTGCACGCGCGGCCAAGAAACAAGCCACGACGAACAAATCAAAGACCAAGGAAAGCAATAGCAGTCTAGCCAAACGTAAGGAGGCGTAAGCATGAGAGGATACAGCTATACTCTTTCTTCTCTCTCACTTGGCCGTTTTCGTACAGTGATGCAGAAATTCTGCGCGCAAAGCAGAAGGCACGACCAGCCTCGTGTTTTACGCTGTACACCAACGTGATGTGACTGACGTGGCTCTTTGTCCAGAAAAACGACGAGCAAAAGGCAACCGCCGAGACCGGAGAACGAGGTGCGAAAGGTGGTAAATAGCATTGTACATTGGAGGTGGGACTGTGGACGATGGGGTTATATATTTGGTAATCCACCGTGGCTATCGCCGCATCTCACGGAACGTGGATCTGGGAACGAGAATATGGAACTGGACTCGATCAGGAAATATCGC
>JBBPSL010000080.1:27813-40073 GCA_038093555.1 Butyriboletus appendiculatus
ACGCATGGGAAATGACAGTGCCATATGGAAGCTATCAAGATGATCTGACCGGAAATGTTCCATTCTGCTCCTCTGGGTAACCCGGCATCACATCCCGGACTTTGCGGCGCTGCTGGCGGTCCACCTCCCAGACGGTCCCGTGACCGTGCCTTGCCAAAACACTGCTCGAGGTCAACGCATAGTCAACATCGCAGTAGACATATCTCGGGACTACGAAATCAATCTGAAACGCACGGTTGCGGCATCATTTTTCGTTTTGAGTGCCCGCTCCGACCCAAACGCCGCTCAAACGTGTGTGTTGTGCCCCTTCGGCGAGATCCGCTCTCAAGTCCCACCGAGCGTCCCCCTCCGGATCTCAATTCGGTGCGTTCAAAAGTGAAAAACCCGTTTATATCAGCTCAAAGTTTGCGACGACACATCATCTCACCTTCATAACCCTGCTGTCCGCAGTACCGTCATTTTAGCATGGGATCCTGGCAGGCGGTCCCTTTTAATGGTGTCCTTTCCGGTTGATCGCTGTGCCTTATCGCCTGCCATGTGGCTCGTTCCAACTGACAGGGGCTGACAGTGGCCAGCCCAAGAGCCATCTGACGAGGCGACAAGATCGGCAAGCAGTTAGCACGGAGGAGTTGACAACCAACACGTTGACACCCTTCACCAACCCGATAAATGTTGCAAGTAAAAGCCCCAAAACTCTTTGCGCCACTTCATCTCGATGTTGACGCGCGCCTTCAAAACACGCCAACCCGAGTGTCGCCACCCGCGCCGCAGAGTCACCGACTCATAAAACATATCTCATGAATATCCGTCCCGCCGAGCACGGAGCGATCGCTTCGCTGGGCCTGGTCACCCTCATATCAGGTGGAATCCATAAATGGCAGACGGACCAGGCAAGCCTAGGGACATGAAGGGCGCAGTCCTAACGTTCCATTAACCTCCAGCCCAATTTCGGACACTCGTTTAATTCCCCGGAGGGCTACATGGTTTGATGCGGCCGGGCCAAGCCTCAACAACACGCATGGCTAATAGGCTTCTATAGGGCTCTCCATGTGATCCGAGTGGCTAAATGTGCAACTAGGGCACGTCATCTCACTTTAATCGACTGCCCACCTTCCAACCGCCTTCTGCGAGGTGCATCTTCCGGGGAATCGTTCGCCTTATCCTTCTGATACGCTCCCAAATGGGGGTGTAATGGGAGATAAGGCTGATGAAACGATGGAACCGGTGCGACGGCATACGACGTTGGCGAGGTTGCTGCCTGATGACGTGACCGGTATAACGATAGCAGCGTGTTGACAAACAGTGTCAGGAAGGAGAGTGACGTCAACGAGAACACCTATGGACCGCCAACAATTCAGTCCTGTAGAGCTGTGAGAACATTCATCACAGTACAGCACTTACTAGCGTCTTCCAGCTGATGGGCTCAACGAATCCATTTACGACTTCGGCAATAAGCTCCGCACCAATGCGGGCTCTACCAACTGTGGTGGGATCGCGATTCATGCAACTTTCCCAAGCAGCGCATTGATGTGTCATCGCGGGGATTTGGTTAGTCTCGCAGTAGTTGTTCTTGTATTGAGCGGCGCAAACCCCGATCTCCTGTACGATATCTGATATTGTCCCCAATAAGCAGTGCTCAACCGCAGCTGTTGAGATAGGAACATACCCATGGAATATTCCGAGATTCGATGTTCAACATCACGTTGAACCGTTAGAATGAATTGCACAAGCAGGTACAGGAAGACCAGCACAAGGGCCAAGTTGAAGAAGAATTGGAGATAGCTATGCCCTGTCAGATCTCATCACACCACATGTACACGAGCTCACCCGAGCAACACATATGGGGTGTCAGTGTGAGCACTTGGCGCAGAGGGCATGTTGAGTGTGTAGTGATTTGACGTATTCTGTGTTAGGGGTCTGGCACTTCTGTCGTCTTCACTGTCATCTTCGCTTGTTTGTTCCGGATCTTCGTTATTCCTCCTAGAATGAGACTCGACGCGTGCCTTTTGGCGTAGCTTGAACACCCTTCTCAGACCACCCGTCGCCACAGCCCGACCATTTTCCTTTTCACTCGCCTCCATTTGAGGAGGACTCAGGTCAGACATGTCCACGTCATGAAGCTCCGGAACAGGAGGCTGAGGGAACGCTTTTTGGGGTGAAAAATTGGGTGGTGGTACCCACGGGTATGGGGCATTCGCCTGCGGTGGTGGACTTTGGAAGATGAACGGCACATTGCGGTTTTCGCCAAACATAGGAGTAAAGGGAGATGCGGGGAAGGCCGGGGATGCGGGGTTTAGGTCATTGAAAGGACCTGCGGAGCGATTGTTTGGTACGCGCACACATGCACAAGGGACATGGAAACGTACGTTTTCGAGGCGTGTTCGACTCGTCAGGAGATGCTGCCCAGACTGGCTTTGTACCGCTAGAAGGCCGAGACGTAAATTGAAAATCCATGGGTGCCTCCTTGGATCTGCGATGCGCGTCCATCGCGCTGAGAGCGAGCAGAGTGGTCTGAAAGCCATTGAGTCTGTGAGCAGGCGACGAGAGACCGTGAACAGCATACCTCCGTACACGTTGTGTGCGCTGGCACCAGCCGTGTCGTGTACTCGAACAGAGACGCGCCTGCTGCGCCACAAGTTGTCTGCGCGTATTGAATCACGTGGCCATTGAGCATCCTCTGCAGCGGGGCAGCACCGCACTTGTCTTTCCCCTACCATCAACCCCAGAATGCTTAGGAGCGCGTGGAGAACGGCCAGCAAGCAGTCGCTTCCATGGGCAAGGCAATCGAGTCGCCATTTCCGTCCCCTTGCCACCAGCTGGGACGCGCCGTCAGCGAGCCTCGTGCCCATTGTGATTGAGCAGACTGTGAGTCCAAATGGCAGATTTCACGCACAGGAGCCCTCATACTTGGCATTGCACACTTAGGGACGTGGCGAGCGATCATATGACATATTTTCTCGACTTCTGCGTGAGCGAGTGATCATGCTACATGGACCCGTAAGGTTAACTCATTTTGGTGCCCGCGGGCTAATATCAACCGTTGAATGGAACCCCAGATCAGAGACACAGACTCGGCGTTGATCGTGGCGCAGCTGCTCTTTCTCGAAGCCGAAGAAACGTCGAAACCAATTCACTTCTACATCAACTCTCCGGGTGGAAGTGTGACTGCTGGCCTGGCCATTTATGACACAGTAAACGCCAAGGCATTCTTTTGTTGAGGGATTTGAATTAATACGTTGCAGATGCAGGTTTGTTTCATGATCCAAAATATTCAGAAGAGAAAATGATTCATTCCGTTGATTGCCAGTACGTTTCATCACCCATACATACTTACTGCGTTGGACAGGCGTGTTCCATGGGTTCCTTGCTGCTTGCTGCAGGTCTGTTTCTCAAGCCAAATGTTTCTGATCACAGTTGAGCATCTAGCAGGTGCAAGGGGGAAACGTCACTGTCTTCCAAATGCCAGCATTATGATCCATCGTGAGCGCAGGAATTGGCACTGTCATCTCATCAAAGCTCATTTGCGCCTCTAGAACCATCTGGCGGGGCTTCTGGGCAAGCTTCCGATATAGCCATTCATGCTAGGGAAATCCTTCGCGTGCGCCAATTACTAACAGGTATATATCAGCGGCATTGCGCCAAAGAAGGAGAAAGTGAGGCCTCAGGGATGGAACGTTTTGGTACGGCTGCCGTCCGCTTGAAGAATGCTCTGAATTGAAGTTTGTTCTCAGAGAAGGCGTTAGAACGCGATTACTTTATGACAGGTAAGGTTCGACTCATTGATGCTATTTATCGCCACGCTCACGTTGTGTAAAGCGCTCGAAGCCCTCGAATTTGGTATCGTGGATGGAATTTTGGAAAAGAGGCCAAGTTCTGAGTCAGACCGACCTGTTTCATGAGCCTGTCACTGATCAATAGAAGTCGATGGCTGCTTCGCGCGTTAGGACCGATACTAGTCCTCGGTAGACGATACCGCCTGAGAGAGTGAAGGAGCACACCTGAGAAATTGCACTCGTAAGCTCCCACAGGTGACACGTGTTGAGAGCTGCTGTTTGCAGGGTGTCGGGATGCGAATCTCCGCTTCTAGAATTAACCCACATGTTTGGTGTAGGTGCTTCGGAATCGGATCGACCCAGCAGGGCCCTCAAACTGCGGGGCTGCCATCCCTGACCATCCCTGATCCTGTCCGAACGTGCCCCGTCCATGAAGGAGCTGCCCACCAAACAATCGCCTCGCACCCCTTCATCTCGGTGCCGCTCTGTGCCCTCGGACAAATTGCCAAGTGCGCACCGCAGCAGCGCTGTTCATAATTATGGAGTGCTGTATTTCACTGATCTCTCGCCCCTAGATGCTTAGTCAAAGTTCAAAGAGCCGCATCAAGATCCAAGGAATGTTTTGTCGACCGTGGCGCTCTTTGCCCGCCCCCTGCAGTGGCACTGCCATCTATATATATATTTCATTTCGCATCCTTGCCATACCACACCGTCTATCAGCATATCCATCGAAGCCACATCTGTCGCCGATTGTGCGGGACAGGCAAGGTCGTCCCAACGGTCGCATGTAACGCGCCGCCGACCTTTCCCCAATCATGCCATCATTGCCCTCCTGATCGGTCGCAATGCTGTCTGCCGTGGATGAACCAAATTTCCCGCAAGCGTTGCCTGGTTTTACGCCGAGGGCATGGCGGGTGAACGTGTCCCCATAGTGCTCTGTGACGGGTGCGGCAGCAATGCTAAATGCAGGAGGGTGTGCAACGGCGACTGCTTCATCGAGTCTTTTCCCTCATGTTTTTGACGTGTTTCGATGTTTCCATGCGCTTTAGCGCCAGATCTATTGCTTCGGCGAACCCACCACCAGGGTCAGGCAATCTCAGATCCGCCCAGGTAGGAACCCCTTATCAGCCTTTCACCGAAATTCCACCAAGAAGCTGCGCACCTTGTGGATGTTCGCGCTATAAAACATGCTCATCTGACTTCATTATTACCAATCAATCATGACAACTCACATTCTCGCTCGCGGGCCTCTCCGGCCATCAGTGGCTGCCTTGCCTAACTTGTCAACACGCACGCATATATGGGATCGCGGAACGCGTTCATTGCCGCTTTTCCGCGTTGCTGGGTTTAGGAACCATGCACATCCTTTTTTTTTTCCTTCTCCGATCATGCCAACCATGCGTCACTGTTTCGTCTGAGAAACTTGAATGGGGTTAGCTCCGTGATAGGGTCGCTTGAATGAGTGGAAGAAGCAATCGATGAGATGGAGATGGAGGTGCGAGATGGCGACACTTTTTTTTTTTTTTTGCCACACACATCCACGCGTTACCCTGACCCTCCCGTCCTCGTTTATCATTTCCTTTTATTTTCTAATTTCCCCATTCCTCGGGATGCTCCTTCGATCGTCTCGCACAGCTGTCGGATCAGGCGAGATTGTATCGCATTGATCTTCATCTAGGCACTTTTTGCCGTGTGATTCTTGAGAAATGTGGGTCGCCGCGGACGTTCGATCGTACAAGGAAATGGGGGGACTTACATGTCTTCCCTCTAGCCAAGGACACTATGCATACTCACGCTACGCGATATGGCGTAGTGGTCTTGTACGTCAGCCCATAGGGGCGACGATCGATCCAGTTCGTCATGGTGGCAGATGCTATTCCGGGGCTCATAACCTATTGTACAAAGGTTATGAACCGCGGAATAGCATCGTCATCGGATCTTTTTCTATTTTTTGTTTTGTTTTGTGTTCGTTTCGCCTATTGAGGTAGATACACACAACCCGGTAGATATATCAGACTAGTGATCAGTCGTGTGCCCTTGGTCCGTTATCGTGGTACTTTACGTTTATAGGCACCCAAAAAAAAAACAATGGCGTTCGGGGCTGTTGACGTTTACATCAACCGAGCGAACGACAATTATAGTCTACATTGTCGAGATCCGGAAATGAAAAAAACAACAACAAGATGGGTACCAATGCTAGAAATAAAATCGAGCATCCACGGCTCCAGGATTACGCCCGAGTGCGGGTGGCAAAAGGTGAACCGATCAGAGTAGGATCCGCGCTGAGGGAAACAACAGCTGGCCCTCCTCCTGCATGCACACGGACGACATGCTTCCCTTCCAGTGACCGTGTGTATGCATGGTGAGAAGGCACGGTGTTTTACCCTCGCACTGTTCCCACCAATTGTTCTCCGAGTTGGCTGTGATCGCGCGCCATCGGCAGTGTGATCAGCCATCACCTCCAGTCGTGTGGTCACCGACCGTAAGCCATGATTGTTATGGATACGCCCGGTATAGCATGCCCAACAAGAAGGGGGGCAAGCGTACGTATACATCATCATTAAGAGATCCGCATGTTGAACAATGAAACCTAAAGTAGCGGGGGTCTAACACCAACTCATCGATTATCGAAAGTAGTGTACGTGATTGCGCTCAAGAAAGTTTGCTGATTCGGACGTCCGCAGTAGGGTATCACCCCATTAAATCTGTTGAAGAAAACAGCTTTTGGTTAAATGTCGACGTAGTTTGAGTTGGAGGACCCAATCGCTTGCAGTTGATGACTCAGTAACTCGTGACCGCATTCAATTGCTGGGATGTCAAGAAGTATTTTTGCTGCACCTTTGTAAAATAGGCAGCCACGTTCGATGGTCAGCAGTACCAAGAAGTTGATCCAGAGGGATCGCGCCAAGCCTCGAAGATTTCGCAAAAGGGAAATTCGCGGTGGACAAAATGGAACCGAATGCAAGATCCAAGGTCGATCCGTAGACAACTGGTGGTTAGAAGACCAGAAACCCATCAACCGGAATTAATGGATCGTTCGACCAACTAAGTGAGGTGACACGTCCAACGACGAAATGATTCCATCCCTCGTTCTCGAAACAGCTTGTAGTGACACCACGGGGTCGAGGGCTAACAAAATCAAATTCGATCAGATAAGGGCGTGCGGAACAGGGGAGGATGTAAAACTCGACGACGTCTCGAGGATTTACCCGACCAACAGGAGATCTGATGTTGAGGCAGTGAGAGTGGTCTTGCTCGCGCCAACAGTGTTGAATTGGCAAGGCCTGCCACTTTGCATCTGCCACTTTCACCATGATCACCGAGCCTGCCTGCAATGAGGCCGGGTTGACGCGATCGGTCCACCAGCCAGGGAGGTGGGGTGGTGGCATTCATTCGTGCCACACATGTGCAGACTTCATAAAGGCCGCGAGACGATCTGCAAAGAGCCTATATGTAGACGAACGGGATTCGTCCAGAGCGAAAGACCGTGCTCCTTCCGTGAAGAAATAGAAGCACACTGAGTTGCACAGAACAGCTACAAGATGATAAAATATGAGCCAGCCGGTTGGCAAGAATAGTTACGCGAGACCGCAACACATCTGCGTAGCAACTCGATAGTCCGACATACCACATAAAGTGGATCGCCGGAAAGCTGCAGCCAGGATAAATTTTGCTTGTAGACGGTGACAAAGGCTGGAATACCTCCATGACTGCCAGACCAACATCTGGCACGATATCCACGACATCCACCATCCCCGCAATTTACCTTTCTAGGATGTCGCGGATCAATGTAGTTGCTTAGTCAACATCCATTCGCTTGTCTGATAAGATTACGAGGAGGCGACAGTGCGGGAAAACGCTGGGACCGGGTGGTTGCAAACAAGGGAGGCGGAAATTTCAGAATGCGTGAATCAATTCGACGGTGGGTCAGATTAAGCGGTAGTTTTCATCCACAGGGGCAGACAAAACAATGCAGAGTGGAGTGCATTAAATGGAAATGGAGGTGAAAACACAGAACATGGCGTTGAACAGGACCAGCGCGCGCCTATGAGGTACATTATTCGCATTTTGTTTTGACCATGAAGGATGCTAGCGTATCGATCTCGTTGACCACGTAGTCCTGAAAATGTCTCTCAGCCAAGGTCGCCAATAATGTGTGGACGTCTGCAACGTCGGACATTATTGGTGTGCGGGTCTCATTCTCCTCCAAGAGGCGAGAACTACGTCTTCGGCTCTGGTCTTTTGGGTCCCTTCGTGGTCGATTCGCCGGCGTAGGGATGACAAGAGGGCTAAGGGCCCGAGCAGTGTGAGGCGTGGGTTCCAGGAGGAATGCAGGAGTCGGCGGGTCGGCAAATGTGAGCGGCGAGGGGCTTATGAGGGGTATGAGGTTGAAGTGGGAGATATATCGATGGAGCGTGGTCATGGGCAGGCTCTTAAAGTCGATCTGGACATGATCAGGTGAGCCTTCCCGACTTGAATCGGACTGTACGCGCAAACGCCGCAGTCTCATGTGAGGAGGGAACATACACTCGACTTTTCTTCTTCTGCGTCTGCGCTGACGCCCGCCCTGTCCATTTTTCTGAGTGGTTCTACGCGTTTTCTCTTGACCCGCGGTTCTCCCTCTGCCCTATCAACTGCCTGTCTCTTGGACGCGGCAGGTGGTCCAAAGTATGCTGCATCGTCGCTTGGTTTCTTTCTTGCCTGTGGGCGTGACCTCGAGCCGGAAGCGACAACGCCGGAGACTGACCCATTGGCAGACATGGTGGCTGATACGATGAATCGGATTCTTGTATAGTTGACGCGATGGTTGTGGTAAATGTAGCGAGTAAATAAGGTCCCCTTTGTACACGAGGAAGGACTGATGTAACATTGCCATTCCCACGAGATCATACTCGACGACAGACATATCGAATCGATCCTCCAGCGACCAACGACCACCTGGACGTTGGAACCAAAAGGCACTGCTCTTTCTTAATCTCGCTGACCTGAGTCGGCATCCGTATCGGATCGCCTTTAGCTCGGTCGAGTACCGCCTTGCGCTGCCCTGCGTGCCGACCCGGAGAGACCAAGAGACCGTTATAAAGGTCCGCTGAATCGCCTCTCTCCTCTACTGTTTACCTCTCACCACCACTTTCTATCACAGTCTCGCAATGTCGACCTTTGGGTCTATCTTCCGCGTCACCACCTACGGCGAGAGCCACTGCGCTTCCGTCGGTGCCATCATTGATGGCTGTCCACCGGTATGACTCATGTGCTTCGTTCCGTGATCGTCCGCCTGACCAGTCCCAGGGTCTTGAATTATCCGCTGCGGACATCCAAGTTCAGTTAAGTCGAAGAAGGCCAGGTCAGAGCAATCTGACTACACCTGCAAGTATCCAATCATAGCACCACCCCGCTCGTCTCACGTTTCATCCACAGAGAGATGAAAAAGATCTGGTCCAAGTCCAATCCGGAATCGAGCATGGGGTTACTCTCGGAACACCTATTGGGCTCTTCGTCAAAAATGAGGATCAGCGCCCAAAAGACTATTCCGAAACAGACCTCTACCCCCGCCCTAGTCACGCGGACTACACTTACCTCGAAAAATACGGCATCAAGGCAAGCAGTGGAGGTGGGCGCAGCAGTGCCCGTGAGACCATCGGTAATTCCGATCTTTCGTCGCCTGTCTCCGTTCCTCACAGGATGACTTGAACAGGACGTGTTGCTGCTGGTGCCATCGCCGAGAAGTACCTGAAACTGGTTTACGGCATTGAACTTATCGCATTCGTCTCGTCCGTCGGCAAGATACATTTGCCATCAAATATCGCACCGCCATCCACCATGACACCTGATGCTGACGAAGACAACGACGACGCCGAAGACGCCATCACCCCCGAATTCCGTCAGCTTCTGGCGACCATTACTCGTGAAGAGGTCGACAAACATCCTACACGTTGCCCTCACCCCGAAACAGCTGAACGGATGACCAAGGTGGGCCCACCGAACCGAACCATTCTCGATTGCCTCATCTTACCTCACTGTCTTTTCCTCGATCGGTCAGCGCATTGTCCGTGCCAAGGATGCCCAAGATTCAATCGGAGGTACGGTAACCTGTGTTATCCGTAACGTTCCATCGGGCTTGGGAGAGCCCGTCTTCGACAAGTTCGAAGCCAAATTGGCTCATGCTATGCTCTCTATACCCGCCACCAAAGGTTTCGAGGTCGGGTCTGGATTCAAAGGTACCGAAGTCCCCGGAAGCAAACACAACGACGCCTTCGTGCTCAAGGATGGCAAACTCGGTACTTTTACCAACTGGAGCGGAGGAATCCAGGGCGGGATCACCAACGGCGAAGACATTTACTTCAGGCAAGTCTATTCTTGCAGCTTCCCTGACGGCGCAGGTCATCTGAGGATCAACTGGTACAGGATCGGATTCAAATCTCCGGCCACCATTTCACAGGCGCAGAACACCGCTCAATATGACGGAACTCCAGGGACTTTAGCCGCCCGAGGCCGTCATGATCCGTGTGTCGTGCCCCGCGCTGTCCCCATCGTCGAAGCAATGGCAGCCATCGTTGTCATGGATCAGCTCATGGCCCAAAATGCGCGCAAGACCGCAACGAGCTTGCTTCCTCCCATTACAACACTCCCCCCTACCATGATGATTCCCAAGCATTGACCTAATCTGCTTATATTTAAACCTTTCAACAGGAGCGTACCGATCAAACATTTCTTCTTAGAGTGCATTGTAACGCAGCATGATATACAGAGGATTTACGATACAAATGTCGTTACACCATGGTACATTTGTAAGCAATCAGCATAGAGTCCAGTCCTCTAGGAACGCAATCATTCCTCCTCGTCTGGTTCGCATAAACAGCATAAGATGGGTTCTAAATGCCACCACCACCACTGGCGTAGCAAAGGACCATGAACGACCAGCTACCATTCGAAAGCACGGCCGACTTACATGCCTATTAAGCAGCCTTGTTGGCCATTTTCCAAACGCCTCGTCCGCCAGCTGCTCTCTCCACCACCGTTCCTGCTCCCCATCGTCATGACACCAATCGTGCGTATGCCCATTCTCGACGTAAGAAGGCCGAGTCGCAGACGTCATGAGGTGTGTCTGCTCGTCAACATCGTCGTCCAGAAGCATCTGCAAAGACCGTGCACATCGCATCCGAGCATGCCCGTCCCCACTCCCACTCCCACTCCCGTCGGCGCTCCCCTTGCCACCGCTCGCATACTCGCCTCGGCTCAGAGGGTGCGGTGCGGCCTGCGAGGCTAACAGGTTCACTCTGCTCCCCAACGGAACCCAACCATTGTTCCCTGTATGCTGAGTCCGTAGCGGAGCCGAAATCGAAGACGAAGGCGAACCAGAGATGGAAGACGCAGTCGAGGAGAACCCATCCGAAAGTCGCCGCTGCCGCCGACCCATCCCTGCCGATATCCGCACGCGCGAACGAAATCGTACGCGGGGACCTGTCAGGATCGGTTCGCCCTGGACTTGGATGTGATCAGCCTGAGGCATGCGGGGATTATCAATGACATATGACTCGTTGTTTAAGAATGGGGTGTGTGATGACGAGGTTGACAGGGTACAGAGTGAGACATGGATTGGACTCACGGATGAGAGGATGCGATTTTGGGCGACCGACCGGCCGTCAATTTGAAGTGGTGCATACGCTTTCGTCTCCTCATCGCTCTCGCTTTCGAAATCCGTATAGCCGTGGCTTGCATGTGGATCGAAGGAGGTCTCGCTGTCGGTCGACGTCAGTACTTCCGAGTCGTTCAAGTTCTTGGCATCGTGTACAAACTTCCTACTGAAGTCTATGGACGTCGTGAGCTCGTGGCGTTGGTCGAAATTGGTTTCTCTGGTCTATCAAACGCACCCGGGTGTGGAGATAAAGCCTGTGAACGACTCATACGTATTGGTCTCTATGGGGGCACTGGCACCAACGCCTAGAGTCTCGGTAAGGTTTAACCTAACGAGACGAGGCGAGCACGAAACGTTGGGACTCGTTGATAAAGGGGTGGAACAGCGCAAGAAGTCGAGTAGATTGAGGGTGCAGGCGTATCTTTCTGCCATGACTCTTTTCGTATTAAAATGAATGGGGTCACTTCTCATGTTACACGCTGTGAGGCAGTGTTTTAAATAGCCCACTGCCGCACGCCACCAGCTAGATGATGGCCGGGCTACAACCTTACCTTACTGTAATCAGGCTTCGCTCGAATTCCCAAACTTGCAGTATACCCATTCATTCGCCTAGGTCACCCGAGTGATTGGAGTATAAATACCCTGCCTCCTCACAAGGCAGTGTTCAGATTGGCAACAGGAAAAGTGGAAGACCGCTTCGTCTTATCACTATTTGATGCCATCGCATGCCCCTGAGGGTATCGATAAGTGCGTGGCTCAATGAGTGCCGTCGTCTCAAGAGGCACTCTGAACTGGCCGCCGTTGAATGTAGAGGAACGTTTGGCGCGAGCAAAAACCTACCTTTTAGATAC
>JBBPSL010000081.1:0-13939 GCA_038093555.1 Butyriboletus appendiculatus
TTCGTGGATGGCTGCAGCTCGACGCAGGCCAGTGAGTCCACTTCGTTGATAGACGATCGCATGTAGTCAGCCTAACATATCATTCTAGCGAACAGTCGCGACATCGTGGGAAGAGCCCGAGGTTCGTTGTGTCTCCAGATTGCGTGCAGGGAGTCATCACACTTTACAGGATAAATCAGCTGCCAAGACTACTGTTCCCAAGCATCCAAAGAAGGACGCCTCGCGCAGTGGACAAGCGTCTGCGGCTGCGAACGAAGCCGGCCCAGTCCGTTTTATCTTGTCGAACTCGTCACGACAGCTCACATTTCGTTAGGCACAACAACAGAATAATCCATCTCAACCCTCGGCCGCAAGGGTCCATGTACTAACGGTGCGCGTCATTTCCTTTAGTTTACATTCTTACACTCACAGTGCCACATCAGCGAAGACCAGGCGATGCCATCATTGCATTCAGGATACCCTCATGGATGGTGTGTGGTAGCTCAGGTACAGAAGATGGGACACATGCATAACTCGATGCGATGCACGTAGCTGGATCGTGAATATCTTGCAGTCTGTGTTACCTCGTAGCATTAATTTGAGTCCTGATAGCCTGATGATCAGGCTCGCCAAAATATTCACTCATACGCCCTTCATCAAACACGAGATCTAGTTGGGATCGTGCATCGCTGATTAAAGCTGTTGCAAAGTATTCGGGGACGGGCCTTCGTTCGGTCCCATCAAATCTCTGGACCTTCCTTCGCCTCCGCACGTTTCCATTTCCGTCTGGCGTCGCGTTCGGAGGCTTAGTGTTCTGATGTAACTTATCTCGAGAGGACGAGGTCCGACGCAAATGAGAAGGCGGGTCTGCCAACCGCAGCAGTTAGTGGTTCGACGGCTACAGATGACAGAGTGGTGGTACAACATGAGAACCCCCAGGACCTCCCCTCCCACGTCCCCTAAATCCATCGCGTCCACGTCCTCCACGATCGAATGCGGGAACGAATCCTCCTCTCCCTCGCGTATTATTGAAATTTCCTCTTGGCGAATGGTATACCCTCCTCGAACAGATGATCCACAACCACGTACAGACGAATTGTGGTGACGGTGGATTGTGCCAGCCTCTCCACCTTGGTTGTGAGTGCCTAAACTTGACGCATCACGCTGGCTATGCTCGGGGCCGGGGGGAGGACTGGCTCAGGATGCCTAGTCCTCTTTCCCGTCTATGGTTGGAGTCCCCCCCGGTTTCCATACCCACCAGGCATGTGGTTCAACGTTGTTGCGTGTGACCCCTTTGGTTGGGGTTCGTTCGCGAAGCCAGCACTCCTCGCCAAGCTTATCTCTTGTGCGACCCAATTGTCGAACACGGGTGCACGCAGTGATTGAACTAGAAATGGTCTCACGAGAAGTTGGAGGGTGTCAATGGGATCCAGGCGGCCAGCCTGCATATCACGATACGAGAACGGCACCAAACGCACCTCTCTCGCTCTCAGCTCCTCTTCCACCTCCTCCACCTCGCACCAATTTGACAACCGACATAGTGGACCCAACATACTCGGTCTCCCAATCAAATAACTCTTGAACAACGCTGTGTCGAAGATCTGAGCTCTCTTTACGAGCTCATCCTTGGTAGGGTCTGTGAGTGTGACGCCAGACGGCAGAGCGTAGAGAGAGGCAGGGGAGGTAGAGGACAGCGTCGGGAACAGATGCGACTGCAAAGGGGTTATGTGATGAGAGGCGAGTGCACCAGCAAGCTTGGGCCGAAGGGGAGTTAAGTAACGCCAGAGTGTCTCCAGGGAACGCGTCGCGTCATCTGTACGGGAAGACGTGCACACCGAGGAGTATGCGAAAAGCATCACAATCACTCGCTGATACAACTTACCGCAGCAACAAAAAAACACGTACCGACATCCCTGCCCTTCTTCTGTCCATTCAACCGTCTTCCTTGGACGACGCTGCCGCAGGCGACAAAGCACTGAAACTCGTCTTCGACCGTTGCCCTAACGGAGCCTGTCGGTGACGGATACCTCGAAAGCGCTTCTTTTGCACCACCAGATGGCTCATTTGACCGTACAACCGGACCATCAAGTAGCGCTATCCATTCCCCTTGTTTCACCGCCATCCATCCATCCATCCATCCATCCAGCCGCCTTATCAGGATACAATGCGACAACCATTGCAGGATTAACATCGAGGTCCAAGGTATTTGTCGAATCGTCATATTTCCCAGCACGGAATTGCGCACGGTGTTGAGAATGAGAAAGAGAGTCCGTTTTTGGCTAGGGCTTGAGCCGTAGACATGGTCTAGTAGGGCTAACGCCTCGGTGGTGTAGGACGCTCTTGATACCAACTCCTCGATTTGGGCACCCCACTGGCAATCGCGCATAGCAGATTTCCAGATGGTAGTACCCTCCGAGGTTGCGAGTGTCCGGTCAAGTGGTGTGGAGACGAGAAAGAGACGATAAGGGGCTCGAGGCTGTTGCAAGAGCTGTGGTGGGATGAGTAGACGTGACATTGGTGGTCAGCAGTCGCTTGCGATGTTCGCGGCGGATGCATTCGTGCTATTCGGAGAAGTGAACGCGATAGTCTGCACTGGGAGCATATTAATAGATGAGATGATTGGGATGACTGGAGCCTGGATAAAGGAGGGTTGCGTTTGGGATTGCGCTGTCGCTTGTGGTAGCGAAGCGTTGCTCAAGCCACTAGAAGGCTCTGCGGTAATGGCCCATTCAGGCTAGACCCGATGACGAAGGAGCAGCAGGTACGAGTGCAGGCATCATAACATCAACAACTGTGAAGTTCTCCAAAGAGACGATCGCATATTTAGTAGGGCGATGGTCAATCGAGGTGAGCGCGTTGGTGTTTGAACTATGATAGGGGATGAGGTGTAGATTCGGGGTTGGGGTTGGATGCGCGCGCTTGCCCATCTTATGATCATTGCACCTTGATGTTATCCGTCGTCGTTGGCATCGATCGATGCGTGTATGCTTGAACCGTTGACACGGACCGAAATCATGGCGGCCCGCAGCATCAAGTTGCCCTTTCAAGTCCGGAAAATTTGGACCGAAGGCTTGGTATCGGTGTAACAGCAGTATTCCCGTTCAACTGTAGGTGGTCAGTGCCCGAGGCGACAGAAACGGTGGATGCACGTTTCCTGCGTTGCCATCTACGCAGAGGGTATTCACAGCGGACGGGGGGCAGAATGAAGGAACGGTAAATTTGCACCACCGCGAGATTGTGTTTTCCTGAACGCCGCCACTGATCGTACGAGGGCAACTAGCGTCGACGACGCTGCGTGAGCACAACTGCTCGAGCTCCGGAGACATGTAGGAAGTACGAGACTGGCTGGCCTGCGCACACGTACGTTCAACCAGAGTTTCACTAGGCCATTTACGGGAACATGAACATGTTGGATTTTGTGCGGGATATGTCGCGTGTTGGTTTAATGCCACGTCGCTGCAGTCGAGATATGACGAGCATTCACAAATGCCGGGATAGGACTACATGTAGCAAAGAGGGCAGGTTTCGGCGATGTTGAAAGCTCGCCTGGCCGTCGCGACGAGGCCATGTAGCTGGGATCAAATAAGCGCCAAAGACACGAGGCACCGCTGTGAACAAACCATATTGAGAATACGGAAACGTATTTCTTGCGCACCACCAGTAAACCGAAACACCTTGTTTTTTCACTCTTCGAACCCAACGACTGTGTACTATTGGTGAGAATGTCGTCGACAAATACCGGTGTGTAGCAGTTCTGAGCAGTGATTGTGTGATGCTGACAATTCGGCAAGAGCCAACATTAGTACTTGAGAGTGGTAGCCTTGGCCAAGTATACGCAGTTGTGTTCCACCCCGACGGAAAGCATGTTTTAGGCGGGAGTGGCGATGGGATTCGACGATGGCAACTCTCAGATGGTGAAGATGTCAGAAAGCAAGCAGCAATCACCATATACGCCATTTCGGTGTCAAGGGATCACAAATGGATAGTTTGTGGGACTTATGAGAAGGGGGCAAGTGTGTGGGACGGAGAGATGGAAGAAAAGGTCATCAGTGTGGAGGGTGAAAACACAGTGTATGCTGTGGACGTCTCCCCCGATTCCACCAAGTTTGCCACCGGGACTAACAAAGATGCAAGCATTTGGAGTATCACAAGCGGGCAGCGACTCGTTGGCCCACTCAAACATGACGATGAGGTCACTGGAATTCGATTCTCTCCGAGTGGCGACCGAATCGCTACTGCCTGCTATGGGAGCTCCGTCCACATTTTCGACAGTTACACTGGTGACAAGCTCGTCACCATCGATGTTGTCATATCTGGACTTGGCGCGATCACTCCGATTGCGTGGTCAAGGGACGGTCAGCAAATTTTTACTACGTCACGCGACAACAAAATCAAGGCATTTGATGCCTCCACTGGGATTCAACTTGGTGAATCACAAACACTTCATGGCAGTGACGACAGTGTCCACTCTCTCGCCCTAGCCGCCAACGGCAAATTCATCGCTACCTCTGCAGCACGTTCCATCTTCCTCCTGGACACATCGACACTGGCTCGCATTCAAAGCCCTGTCATTGAGGACGGCGAGTTGATACGGTCAGTCGCCATCTCACCAGACAGTGGCTACCTTGCGAGTGGACATTATCATCATGTGAAAATCGCCATTCGTGATCTCGGAAAAATTCTCCCAGAGCGGTATGGTCCATTCAATGTAAGTGTTTTTTAAACTCCTTGCATGTCGAATAAGCCCTGTTCCATCTCCCACATCAACAAAATATGTAGGTTTCTACTCGCGACAAAGTTCAACAGGATGACCAGCCATCGACATCCACAGGCCGCGATCGCAAAGTATCTAACTCCACCCCAGTAGGATCTCGTCATTCTGTCACCAAAAGTGGTACGCTGACTCCATTATGTATGCGCAACAGGAAGATCCTAGGGAATCCGGTCCATCGGAGTCCGGGGGACACAGTGGAGATGAGGATGATCTCCTCGAGGTATCAGTTCGTTTCTTTCCCCCTCGAACCCAGTTCTCACGATAGCATAGCGCGAGCTGTCGTCGATGCCCGCTCAATTCGACTATGACGACTCAGAGGTTGGTGATCACTTTAGTCTCCTCTTGCTTTCGTGTTGACACCGCTCAAGTCATCGTCCCCGGCATCCTCTACTGGTGGCCAGGAGGATGAATTACCAGCAGTTGGCCCATCTCATCCCATATCACAATCGTCGGATTGCCCACCAGTGACCTCTACTCCAGAGGCACATGCAGACATAAATCCTGACACTGTCGAGTCACCCCGCCGCCGCTCCATATTTAGAAAGTGGCTACGGTGGAAGAGTAACAGGGGCCCAACTTCACCCAAGCCTCGTCGACTTTCCGGAAAGTCGCGCGAGCCCACCGATCCCCGATCACCTTCCCACTCCCAAGCGAGAGTGGATGACAGGCGTGAGGGGCCTGCAAGGATGGCTGCATCTCGAGGTAAGACAGTGAGTGTTGTTCCTTGATAGACGGTCCGATGTAGCGTGCTAACGCTCCTTCAGCGATCGGCCGCAAGAGGGGCAGGACGAGAGGTTCGTTCTGCCTCGAGTTTGTGTGCAGGGACTCATCACACTTTACAGGCTAAATCAGCTGCCAAGACTACTGCTCCCAAAGATCCGAACGAAGATACTTCCCGTAGTGCACAAGATTCTGCGGGCGCGAACGAAGCCGGCCCAGTCCGTTTTTTCTTCTCGATGCTAGAACTCGTCACGACAGCTCACATTTCATTAGGCGCAACAACAGAATAATCCACCTCAACCGGCCGGGAGGGTCCATGTAACGGTGCGCGTCATATCCTTTAGCTTACATTCTTATGCTCATAGCGCCGCATCAGCAAGGACCAGGCGACGCTATAATTGCATTCAGGATACCCTCGTGGATGGTGTGTGGTAGCTCGGGTACAGAAGACGGGACACATGGATAACTCGATGCGATCACGATGCACGTAGATACCATGCTGGATCATGGAATATCTGGACATTTCTTGCAGTCTGTATTACTTCGTAGCGCCGGGATCGTCGCCCGCCATGCGGCTTCCACCGTGAAGCCAAGCGATGTTTTTCAGTGGTAAACCATACCCTTGCGCTCGGAATGTGAATGCCCGCGGTGAAAGTCGGTGCTCACTTGCACTACAGGTCGCTTAGAGGCAGTAAACCCTGTTACACTGCATAATCCAGAAGAATCCCTCCGGCCCAGGTTCTGTTCCCAGTAACAATGGATCAACAAGGATACACCCTCTATTAACACAAGTCACACAACTAATCGAGTCTGCACCGTCAGCTGTCATTATTTCCATTCGCCGTGAACAAGCTGTATGCAATGCATATCACTAGTACTGTGTTCGGTTACACTTGGACCATCGATATCCTTATTCCTTCGGGCTGATTGATCGACGCGTCAACACATGATCGAGCACGAGATGTGATATAGACATCTTGCACTTCATCACGCGCATCTATATTGTGCATGCTTCCCGACATTTCCCACATTCTATCTTCCTCAATACTTAGGACAATTGAAAGGTGAGGCATGTGCAAAGTCCCCCAATGAGGACGACAACGACTCCACAGACGCCCCTGGGTTCCCCACGAGTTTGCAGATGCGGCTGCGTGCATCGATTGGCGGTCACAGTCGCAAGCAGAGTTTCCGTTGCGTGGAGCAGAACGGCTTAAAGACATATACCTGCACTCAGGTCATGCTCAATGCTGTTTCCTCCTATCCTCGAGACGTGTGCGCGGATGAGCATAGACGATCAGCTATGAACATTCAATCTGATGACCCCGATGAAGGGGTGAGCGTCTTATCACTTGCTGGTGGACCATATCTCCATGCGCACGTCATACCTCAGTGGAATGGGATTACATCCTTGCGATTTGGTCAGCACGTATATCCTATGTTTCAGGGTTCGCTCCATGGAAGCATGCTCCCGATTCGGTCCAGTCTACTTTCGAGCCGTTTCTATCTCCCACGTACGAGTGTCTCTCTGCCCGTCCGAAGTCTACGCCGTCTTCATGTTCACCAACGACGTCCACCAAGGGATGTTCCGCTACTGCATTCGTGTGACTAACCACGCCCGTGCCTTCGATATCTGTCAGCGTTGTCGCCAAGGGTGGTATTCGTATGTCGGAGTCGCTGCTGCTGACTCCGGGGACGGACAAACGGACAGACGTCAGGTACACGTTGGAGGATATAAACAGACTGATCAGCGGGGTTGCGTGGGGTATGGGTGGACAGGCAGAGGGGAGGCATCGACTGGACGGTGGTAGCATTTACGACACACTCGGGTCGTTTGCGTACCAAAAAGCCCCTTCGTTTCCGGGATAGGATTCGGTTTTGGTTGGGGTTCGCGAAGCCAGCATTGCGTCCTCAGTTACCATCGCCATGCGACCGCCGAGTGCAAAGTGTTGATTCTGTAGCCTATAGATGGCATGCGCAGGTTTAAGGACAGCATGTCGTGGAATGTTCTTGACCATTGCTTTTTGATTGTTTCCGACGATTTGTTCTTGTGGATGCTGTCTGCGTACATTTCAATTTTGCCCAGTTTTTTTCGTGAGTTGATCAGAAAAGAGAAAGAGTGGCTCGAATTCGCGGACGCCTTTTGATTTAAGCCAGGTTTTGACATACTTGACGCGTGCGTCGGCGTTTTTGGTGAAAAATGTCAGATCGGTGCGAGTATCTGAAGGACGCCTTAGTCAGTGAACTATGAGAGGTGAATTAAGAAAGGATATTTACCGTCTCCGTTGTAATCAAGCACTCTGAATACTTCAAGGAATTTCTCCTAAGAACGTACGCAGTGAGTAAAGCGGATTAAATCTTGGTGTGAGAGGTATCGCCTTGTACTCCCGAATCAAACCAATTGTCGTCCCTCCTTTCGAGAATAGTCAATTACCTTCTTCGCCTCAAACTTGAGGCTGAAGTCCAAGTTGTTCTTCGAGGAGTCGGAAGTTAACACCATGAAACTAGACGTAATCTTGGACAGCGCTCGGCCGGAAATACGGAGCATGTTGGCAGCTTTGAAGGAGGGGTTAGTACTGCTGGGAAACGCGATTCTACGCAACCGCTTTGAGATTGTCGTTCTCCGTTTTATCAGATGGGAAAAACTATTTGTGACCTGTTAAGTCAAAAGAACTGAAGGATGATCCATTGTCGCGTACAGCAAGAATGACAGATAAGAGTCTCGTCGGTAGTGCTTGCCACTTGGGCTGCGACACCATATGCGTGTTCCCCAAGGAAGAAAATCTTGCAGCCGTCTGGAAACTCCTCGGACACCGGTGGTGGGTCCTTCTCGAGGAAACGCGGATCTTCAGAGGCCACTTGTGAGATCATCATTTGAACCGCCTGTTCGATATTCTTGTCTGCACCTTCATAGTCCTTGACAAAGACTCCTGTCTCTAGGCGTTTCATGCCTGTTGTGCAAATGAGGGTCATAATCTAGTCCGTATAGAGGATGCTCACCTTTCAAGGGTTGTACGCGAACGAGCACGTCTACATCGCCAGTGATAACTCCACACTCTTTCGAATACATCTGCTCAATCCGCTCCGCCTTCATCTTCCAATGGCAAAGACCTCGCGGTGAATGTAGGTTTGCGATGATCTTCGGCGCACTCCCTGGCATGATCACCACCACCTCGTATTTGAAAGACGAATCCGAAGCAGCAACAACGCGTTCTTCCTGCAGAAAAGGCCGGCCGACAAAAGTACGTCTCCCCACCATCTCCTTGGTAATTTCCTCTGACTTGCGATTCTCGTGCGAGTTCTGGATGTGCACTATCACCGACCTATTACAGCTCCCTGATCCATGAACGGTCAGGCCATGGGGTCCTAACGAAGTCGTGTGTGGTAGCATGTCGAGAGATGGCAATCCGGCAAGTGCCTCTGCACCGAGAAAAATGCCGCCGCACAAACCAGGGAGGAGATGACGGCCATCAAGGGTAGGAAGGTCAAAAGCTCCATCACACAAGTACAACGATAAATGGGGGGAAGAAGTTTGGTAGAGAGGATGGGTACACGGTCGGCTCTTCAGGACTGAACGAGAATTTAGTGCTGGTTCCGAAGGTGTTGCGTGGTTTCTCCTCGGCAGTTAGGCGTTGTTCGCGAGCTAGAAATGGCGGGGAACTGAGACGGACGTGCGCGGATGAAAAGAGGAAAGCACGCACGTGCCAAGGCTCTCAGCAACCTGTCTTCATCGATAAAGGGGATTTTGACGACTGCCTCCCACTTTTACTTCTTCCCGTTTAGATCTTGCTCAAACTGCAGCGGATAAAAATCCAGGATGAGAGAGCTAAATACAACAATGTATGGAGGCTTGAAAAGTATGAGTCCGGGGGTCACGATTCCTGAACATCGACGACATCGACGACGAGGCGCGGATGTGGCGAGAGGGGGGGTGGAGATGAGACACTACCAGGTTTTTTCAGCTGCGTTGACACTGCGTGAGCACAACTGCTCGAGCCCCGGAGACATGCAGGAAGTACGAGACCGGCCAGCCTGCGCACACGTATGTTCAACCATAGTTTCACTGCGCCATTTACGGGAACATGAACATGTTGGATTTTGTGCGGGATATGTCGGGATGACGATGCCAGAGGGGAGGTTGAGGGAGGAGGATGTGAAGGAGAGGTGTAAGAGACAGCGCGGGTGCGGCGGGAGGAGGGGATAAGACACTACCAGCTGTTTTTCCAGCTGCGTCTGACTTTTCAGGAGAATGGGACAGCGCGGTAAACGGTGTGGGATCTTCACGTTCCTCTGGACGGGGGGAGGTACAATCTGGTCAAAGAGCGACTTGACACATGGCTTGGGGGGCCTGGAGAGTTCATCCAGCTCGTTATCCAGAGGGGTGATTAACCGAATAGCATTCATGCGATCCTCATCATTAATATTGTCAGGTCCCTCTGCGGGCGCGTCACTGCCGAATCTCGATGATCCGTTGTAGATGCGGACTATTGATTGCCATGGTAATCAGCTTGCTCGTAGATGGATACGGGGAGAACAGAGAAAGAGAGCGTGAGGAATTGGTCCTTCTCAACGTCGTGTTCCTTACGCTTCGAATCAAAGTCCTTGACTGAGTTCTGATCCCAGAAGATGGGCGTCGGCAGTGGCGGGCCAACAGCGAAATAGATACAGAAGCAGGCCCATCATCGAAACCAGTGCGCGAGTCCCGTCGACGTGACATGTTATTGTCCATTTCCGACCAGGGGGACGGGTTCGCCATCGCTATCGTCATCGTCATCCTCCCGACTCGGAATCATCCACCAATGGAAAGAATTGGACCGAAGGCTTCGTATCGGTGCAACAGCAGCATTCCTGTTCGACCGTAGGTGGTCAGTGGCCGAGGCGACAGAGAATGAGGGAACAGTAAATTTGCCTGAACGTTGAAGGAACGCACCGTTGATCGTCCGAGGGCATTGCTAGCGTCAGCAACGCTGCGTGAGCACAACTGCCCGAGCTCCGGAGACAAGTAGGAAGTACGAGACCGGCCAGCCTGCGCACACGTACGTTCGACTGGAGTTTGACCGCGCCATATATTGGATTTGTGCAGGATATGTCGCGTGTTGGTTTGATGCCCCGTTGCTGCAGTCAGAATATGATGAACATTCGCAAATGCCGGAATAGGACTACATATGGCAAGGTGTTTCGGCGATGTTGAAACCTGCGGTGGCAACGAGGCCATGTAGCTGGGATCCGAGTGAGAATAAGCGCCAAAGACACGAGGCACCTCTGTGAACAGACCATATTGAGAAGAAGACGTGTTTCTTGCGCACCACCTCGTTTTTTCACTCTTCGAACCCCACGACTGTGTACCATTGGTGAGAATGTCGTCGACAAATACCGGTGTGTAGCAGTTCTGAGCAGTGATTGTGCCATGCTGACAACTCGGTAAGACCCAACATTAGTACTTGAGACCGGCAGCCATGTACGCGCATTTTCATTCCACCCCGACGGAAAACATGTTTTATGCGGGAATGAGTATGGGATTCGACGATGGCGACTTGCAGATGGTGAAGATGTCGGAAAGCAAGCAATTGCCGTATACGCCATTTCGGTGTCAAGGGATCACAAATGGATAGTTTGTGGGACTGACAAGAAGGGGGCAAGTGTGTGGGACGGGGAGATGGAAGAAAAGGTCATCAGTGTGGAGGGTGAAAACACAGTGTATGCTGTGGACGTCTCCCCCGATTCCACCAAGTTTGCCACCGGGACTCACGAAGAAGTGATCATTTGGAGTATCACAAGCGGGCAGCGACTCGTTGGCCCACTCAAACATGACAATCTTGTCAATGGAATTCGATTCTCTCCGAGTGGCGACCGAATCGCTACTGCCTGCTATGGGAGCTCCGTCCACATTTTCGACAGTTACACTGGTGACAAGCTCGTCACCATCGATGTTGTCATATCTGGACTTGGCGCGATCACTCCGATTGCGTGGTCAAGGGACGGTCAGCAAGTTTTTACTACGTCACACGACAACAAAATCAAGGCATTTGATGCCTCCACTGGGATTCAACTTGGTGAATCACAAACACTTCATGGCAGTGACGACAGTGTCCACTCTCTCGCCCTAGCTGCTAACGGCAAATTCATTGCTACCTTTGCAAGGCGTTCCATCTTCCTCCTGGACACATCGACACTGGCTCTCATTCAAAGCCCTGTCATCGAGGACGGCAAGGGGATGTTGTCAGTTGCCATCTCACCAGACAGTGGGTACCTTGCGAGTGGACATTATAATGGAAAAATCACCATTCGTGATCTCGGTAAATTTCTCCCAGAGCAGTATGGTCCATTCAATGTAAGTGTTTTATTAAACTCCTTGCATGTCGAATAAGCCCTGTTCCATCTCCCACATCAACAAAATATGTAGGTTTCTACTGGCGACAAAGTTCAACAGGATGACCAGCCATCGACGTCAGCAGACCGCGATCGCAAAGTATCTAACTCCACCCCAGTAAGGATCTCGTCATTCCGTCACCAAAAGTGGTACACTGACTCCATTATGTATGCGCAACAGGAAGATCCTGGTGAATCCGGTCCACTGGAGTCCGGGGGACACAGCAGAGATGAGGATGATCTCCTCGAGGTATCAGTTCGTTTCTTTCCCGCTCGAACCCAGTTCTCACGATAGCATAGCACGAGGTGTCGTCGATGCCCGCTCAATTCGACTACGACGACTCGGAGGTTGGTGATCACTTTAGTCTCCTCTTGCGTCCGTGTTGACACTGCTCAAGTCATCGTCCCCGGCATCCTCTACTGGTGGCCGGGAGGATGAATTACCAGCAGTTGGCCCATCTCATCCCATATCACAATCATCGGATTGCCCACCAGTGACCTCTACTCCAGAGGCACATGCAGACGTAAATCCCGACACTGTCGAATCACCCCGCCACCGCTCCATATTTAGAAAGTTGCTACAGTGGAAGAGTAACAGGGGCCCAACTTCACCCAAGCCTCGTCGACTTTCCGGAAAGTCGCGCGAGCCCACCGATCCCCGATCACCTTCCCACTCCCAAGCGAGAGTGGATGACAGGCATGAGGGGCCTGCAAGGATGGCTGCATCTCGAGGTAAGACAGTGAGTATCCTTCCTTGCTAGACGATCGGATGTAACATGCTAACACCATTTCAGCGATCGGCCGCAAGAGGGGCAAGACGAAAGGTTCGTTCTGCCTCGAGTTTGTGTGCAGGGACTCATCACACTTTACAGGCTGAATCATCTGCCAAGACTACTGCTCCCAAAGATCCGAACGAAGATACTTCCTGTACTGCACAAGATTCTGCGGGCGCGAACGAAGCCGGCCCAGTCCGTTTTTTCTTCTCAATGGTAGAACTCGTCACGGCAGCTCACATTTCGTTAGGCACAACAACAGAATAATCCATCTCAACCCCCGGCCAGGAGGGTCCATGTAATGGTGCGCTCACTTCCTTTAGCTTACATTCTTACACTCACAGTCCCACATCAGCGAGGACCAGGCGACGCCATCATTGCGCTCAGGGTACCCTCATGGATGGTGTGTGGTAGCTCAGGTACAGAAGACGGGACACATGCATAACTCAATGCTATCATGATGCACGTAGATACCATGCTGGATCATGAATATCTTGCAGTCTGTATTACCTCGTAGCACCGGGATCGTCGCCCGCCATGCGGCTTCCACCGTGAAGCCAAGCAATGTTTTTCAGTGGTAAACCATACCCTTGCGCTCTGAACCTGAATGCCCGTGGTGAAAG
Source organism: Butyriboletus appendiculatus (assembly GCA_038093555.1). Classification (NCBI taxonomy): domain Eukaryota; kingdom Fungi; phylum Basidiomycota; class Agaricomycetes; order Boletales; family Boletaceae; genus Butyriboletus; species Butyriboletus appendiculatus. The sequence goes on from JBBPSL010000081.1 coordinate 13,236, forward strand.
TCGGTGCTCAGTTGCACCACAGGTCGCTTAGAGGTAGTAAAACCTTGCTACACTGCATAACCCAGAGGAACCCTCCTCAGGCCCAGGTTCTGTTCCCAGTAACAATGGATCAACGAAGGTTCCCCCCTCTATCAACACGAGTAGTCGAGTCTGCACCATCAACTTTCATTATTTCCATTCGCCGTGGACAAGCTGCATGCAATGCATATCACTGTTCCGTTATGAATGACACTTTGACCGTCGATATCCCCTGCAGGCACCCGTCAAACCTCCGACCTTGAGTTTTCAATTCTCAACCCTGCCGTGCAGCATTGAGCTTCCTAGAGAACGCTTCACGACACTGATAGTGTGTCACTTCACCCCTGTCACCACACCCCGTCAGCGAACAAGACAGACAAAAGGATGAGCGAGACGAGAGTCACTCGCCTTGGCACATGTACCACAATGACGCTGTTCCCCAATTGCTTATGATACTGCGGGCATCTGAAAAGTCCAAGAGTAAGCCTCAAACCTACCGAGCAGCAGAATCCCAACGTACCATCTTTCACGGACAACGGTACTCCTCCGGGATCCTGCACAATCGTCACTCGATCGCCGAGTGCAAAGTGTTGATTCTGTAGCCTATAGGTTGTATGCGCAGGTTTAAGGACAGCGTGTCGTGGAATATTCTTGACCATCGCTTTGTTGATTGCTGCCGACAATTT